>PVHX01007671.1:0-89413 GCA_004024805.1 Geosciurus inauris
ATGGTACTTGCAAAAAAAGCCCTGAAGAAGTTGAGGGAGCGGTTTTGTGTGTGTTTGGGAGGTGCATATTTCAGGTTGTGCGAATGGCAAGTACAAATGTTCTGTGGAAGGGACTTGTCTGGCATGTTCAAGGACATTGAAGGCAGTAATGGGATACGAGTGATGTATAATGAAGGGAGAACAGTAAGAGATGTTGTCAGGAGAAGAGAGCAGGGCAGGGTCGCAGAGGGCCATTAGGTCAGTGTTATGGCTGTAGTTTTTACCCTAAATGAGATAAAACCATGATAAAAATTTGAGGAGAGGAGTGAGAATACGTCACTCGCATTTTTATTTTTGGTGCTGGGAATGGAACTCGGGGCCTCTACATGCTAAGCACTTGATTTATCACTCAGCCACACCCCCAGCCCTCCCTTAAATTTTTAAAGGATCATTCCAGCAATATTCAGGAATAGAGAAGGCCCACAGCAGAAGCAGGGAAACCCGTGAGGGGACTGATGCCAACATCCAGAGAAGAGGCTTGGACTCCAGAGTAGATATGAAGGTGGGGAAAAGTGGTTGGAGTCTCTGGCTGCATGTTGAAGGCAGGTGATGTTTCAATGTGGAGTAAGAGAGAAAATCTGAAATCCACAGATTCTTACTCGACCACTTTAAAAACATTAGACAATATCTCTCTTTAATATCAACTAGGACCATACAAAAATATAGATGCACCTGTACTGTACTCTAAAAATTAAAAAGTTTTTATTTGATTATTCTAGTTGAACTTATACAGTAAATATTGACTCATCTTTCACACTAAATCCAGAGGCCTGGTGATGTTCAATACTCTGACTATGCTGATGTCGCCAGTTGGAGATGGAGCAGAGGCTTGCATTCAGGCTACTTGCATAATTGGTATCACAATGACAATCTTCCTTGTTAAGTGTTGGGGTCACAGATTACGGGGTTCCAGCATCTCTGTCCTCTGAGCTGCTGAGTCTATGTAAATAACTCTGATAATATTACCAGGCATTCATACAGGATGGGAATGTGGATTGTCTTTTGTGTGTGTAGATGGAGGTGCCGACTTACAGTGAAGTTTGCTTGACCATGCACTTGGCATTCTTTTATCCTCTTAGCTAGTGATTAATTTACTCAGTTTCAGTGACTGCATACTTCTCCAGTGACTCTTGCATGGCTCATTAACAGTTTGTGTTCGGGGATGCCTACTGAATTGCAGGGGTAGAGCAAGACCAATTCGCCTAACTAACAGTTATAACTATGACTTCGACCCCTGATTAGGTAGTTAGGTTGCTAATCATCTCACCACGCCATTACATTGCCATCTTTTTATGAATGTGGGTGACAACTGGCATTGTTTTAGCATATCAAGTGCTTTGCCAGGGTGAGAAAAACTGGCTCGTCTATTAGTCTGATTGGTGGATTCAACGCTGAAGAGCAAGTGGAACTATCTATTAATGGAAAACAATATAAGTAGCAAAAAACAAAATGAAACTCTACCAATTTAGTTCTTCAGACGTAATAAGAACTAAACATCTTAACCTCAAAATCATTAGTCTTAAATATCTCAATCAATATGGATTTTTTCAGAAATCAATTTGCTGCTACAAATATGATTGTTTAATAATTCACAAGTTATGGGCCTTCAGGCTAGAAAAGATTAGTGTAGCAGAAGGAAAAGAGGTAATCTTCACTTCAGATAAGATTTCAATTAAAAGAAGAGAATGTCTAGGAGATACAGTCTAACATTATGCATGTCAATCTTTTATGTGTATTTTGAGCTGTATGTCCTACTGGGGAGACATCAGTTTAGTTCAGTTTTATTGTTCATTTTCAGATCAGAGTTATTTAGCTATTTTCCTGAAGTATCATAAATATTTCATTAAAATAAACCATTGCAAATTTCGGTTTTACTTACTAGATTAAAAACAATAATTTTAAATAGCTAATGACTTGTGCCAAATCACATGAACATTCTTTCCTGCAGTATCAGGGAGGAGGAAGAGATGAATCTTATAAGGCATCCTGGTAACCATTTCTTGACTTTTCTATTTTTTATCAGTGAAAGTGAATGCTGTTTTGTAAATTTTGCCTTTGGAGTAGCCCTTACTCAATGTCATCCGTTTGGATGACATGAATTTCCAATACTTGTAATTCTTTCTAACATGTTACTTTCATGATATATTTGTTCATTGTAAAGATGTTTTATTTAAGCCTGGCTTCATGAGTGCTCTCCCTCTAGCCTACAGTTACACAATGTGCACATTCCAATTATTAATGATTCTTCTAAGTTGTACTTTGACTCTCTTCTTTACTATCTATTCTCTATCAAAAGTCTCTGGTCTAAGAATCTCTTTAAACCGTTACGAGAAGAGAACTTTTTTATTTTCCTCAAGCAGCAGTTTCTGCAGCCACTAACTGAAATGTTCTTCTATATTATTTTATAATGGAATAGATAACTGTTGGAATGAGGGCTGCAAGGGTCACTGCTGTACACCCAGGAGAATGTCCTGTCACCTGAATGACTTGGTTCTGCCCCCACCCTGGGCCACACCCCCATGTAGGGCTGGGTGACCTTTCTGTCTATTTGCATAATCTTCCTTCCTTGGATTTATTCTCTGTGCCTGGGTCAAAAAATGGGGCTCATTAATAAACATTTATTGAGCACCAACAGGGTATTATGTTCCAGATATATTCCCCTCCCTGTAGGCCTGGAATCTACAATTTTGGCTCCCAGCAGTCACCTCTGCCCTGATTTTGAGAAGAGTAAGTTATCTAAGCAATTGAAAGGACATTCAAATATTTGTGTACTTCAAAGAGAGATAGTCCTTCATCTAAAATGTCCTTTTAGATGGTCAAAACTTTTAAATATTCTACTTGTCTCAGAAAGTATAGTGCACTGTGAGTTTCTGAGATGCAGATAAGCCATGATAAGGTTAAAAATATTAACACTCTTAGATAATAATTAGGTTCTCAAGTTAAAAGCATCTGTGCAGTTAGGTGTGAGGACTGTAGAGAGAGAAAAAAGAACCTCATAAAAATGGAAGAACATTGTCAAGGTCGTTGGCATATAATTTTTAAAGTCATTTGGGCTAGGTAGCCATTGTGCTAAAAATTCGATCAGTAGGCAAAGTTGAAAGAGACACACTGTTGTTAGGATGTGTGAAGCTTTTTACTGAAGCATGATAAATAATTGAAAATGCCTTTAGCAAATTCCTGCTTTAATGGGAAAATACTTTGTCATGCAGTTTTTCAATTAGTATTCACTAATTCAAATTGGTTTATCATTTAGCCAACTGCACATTAGATTTTCAGTGATGCATTTTCTCATCTTCATTTTTATTTGTGGATTTTCTAGTTGATAGTAAAACTTTGGTGGCTTTAATAATATCTCTACTGGTGGTTCTCAGCATTTTCCTGCCTGATAGAAATAAACAAACACTAAACAGTGGCTCAATTGAACCTAACTCTGGTGAAGGGCTAGGGGTTTATAACTGCTTAAATTACAATCTAGCATGGGAGCAGGAGAAGTTTTAAGGTACAATAAAGGAGGAGGTGGTTCTTTTATGTTCCCTTGTTTCTTCCTCTCTTAGTCAAGGCTATCCACACACATGAGTTTTGAAAGGCATCTCTCATCTCAGATTTAACATTTTTTTGTGTGCAGATTTCCATAGAAGGATTTGAGTTCAAAATGTGGCTTATAAAACATCAGCCAATCATTTAAGTATTTATTAAGTGCTGAAGGTGAACTCATCATTGAATTTGATAAGGAGTTGCAGTTGGTGGAAAATAGATCTTCATCTATATTTAAAAAAAATTTGGTGAAGTAGAGAGCTAACTGAAACTGAAGTTTTTTGGACACCAGAAGAGGCAAAGAACGTCAACATTTATTCACTTACTCATTTAGTGCTTGATGAGTATCTCTTCACGTGGTTGACTAGTACAGAGGGTTTCTTGTGTTTATATATATTGGCTCCCCATCATTTAAATATGAATTCTATGAAGGTAGACAGTTTTATGTCTCTATCATCCCCTCATAGTTTAGCATAACAACTAGAATGTAGTAAACATTGAATAATTCCTTGAGTGAATGAGTCAAAGATTAAATATGTGCTTTAGAAAGATTTCCTGAACAAAATGACAGAGAATGTTCATTCAACAAGAAGGAAAAATGGAAGTAGAAGGAAAAAATCCTTGCCAGAGAAAATATGGAAGGCAGTCCCATTTATTTTAGTACCCAAGAAGGTGAAATATTTAGGTATACAGCTAACAAAATGTATGGAAGTTCTATGTGAATAAAACAGTGAAACTCTGATGAAAGAACACAAAACTAAATAAATGGAGAGCTTTTCCATGGTCATCAATAGGAAAATTCAATATTGTCAAGATGTTAGTTCTTCTCAATGTGATCCATAGATTCAATGCAGCCCCAATCAAAATCCCAGCAAGTTACTCTGTGGATATTGACAAACTAATTCTGAAGTTTATGTAGAGAGGCAAAAGACCTAGAATAGTCAACACAATATTGAAAGGGAAGAACAAAGTTAGAGGATTGACACTACCTGACATGGAGCCTTAATGAAAAAGTGGCAGTAGTCAAGACAACGTGTAATTGTTAGTGGCAAAAGAGTGGACTAATAGATGAATGAAACAGAACAGAGAGCCTAGAAATAGACTCATGGAAACATAATCCACTGATGTCTGACAAACGCTCAATGGTGATACAATAGAGCAAAGAGTCTTCAACAAGCAGTACTGGGGCAATAGGACATTCACATGCCAACTGTAAATCTACACTCTGCTACCGTTTACAAATATTAACTCAGAATGTATCATAGACCTAAACATAGAGTGTAAAACTACAAAACTCCTAGAAGATAACAGGAGAAAATATAAATGACCTCTGATATAGCAGTGATGTTTTGATAAAACACTGAAAGCATGATTCATTACAGAAATAATTGATAAACTAGCTTCACGAAACTAAAATAAAAGTTTTGTTTGCAAAAAACATACTCTTGTAAAAGAGTATGAGAACATGACCCATATACTGGGAGAAAAATAGTTGCAAAAGGCATATCTGATAAAGGATTATTATCCAAAATGTGCAAGGGACTCTTAAAATTCAACAATAAGCACATGAATAACTATATTAAAAAATGCACAAAAGACCTGAATAGACACCTCACTAAAGAAACTATACAGATGGCAAATAAACATATGCAAAGATAGCCAATATTATGTGTGATTATAGAAGTTAAAACTAAAAAAAAAAAAATGATTAAAGCACAGTGTCTTGTTTAGGAAAATTCTGATAGTCCAGTGAAATAGGAATATACAACAGGCTGGAGTGCTGAGAGGTGTGACCTGGGACACAAACTGGGCCAGCCAGGGAGAAATCTGTGAGCCTCAGACTTTCGGATTTCACCATTTTCACTTTTAAGTGCATATATTTTTGCTGTTATAAAAGCAGCTACTCCCTGTGGGGTGGATGAATCTTGACAGCTGCAATATGCAATTATTATTTTATTATTTTTATAGATGAAGGCTGAAACTAGGTCTGGTTGTGCTCAGAAGTAGGTTGATAAATAAGTCCTGGGACCTCAGAAAGATGCAAGAATGAGGAAATTAGAACCAGAAGTTTGAAGTCCATGAGGAAGAAAGGCCATGTAAGGAGAATCTCCCAGAATGACTAGGGGCAAGGCTGCACTTGCTGAAGACACATAACCTTTCCAGAAGGAGTGGCAAGGTTCTATTCTGATCTGGTTTCCTTGGTTTCTATTTAGAAGATGCCTCTAAGAATTAAAGGTGGAGCCTGAAAACCTGGAGTAGTAAAGACAGGTAAGGCAGGGTTGCTGCAGAAGTTTTCATTGTGTTCACACCAGCAGAAATAGTGTCTCTGGCTAGGTGTAGGGCACACACACCTACAATCCAAGTGACTTAGAAAGAGGCTGAGGCAGGAGGATTACAAGTTCAAGGCCAGCCTTTGAAACTTCAGGAGACTCTGTCTCAAAATAAAAAATAGCGGGGAAAAGGACGCGAGATGTAGCTTAGTGGTAGAATATACTTGGGTTTTAAAAAAGAGAGAGAGAGAGAATTAGTATCTGTGGGTAACTTGGGCAACTACCTGGGGCATTGTGCAGGCAAAGTTAATGAATACAAATAATCCTTTGTCAAAACTTTGTACTCCGACCAAAAGTTGAACTTTCTATGAAAGAAACAGATCACTCTGAAGAAAGGCTGCATGTCCCTCTAGCATAAGAGTACAAAAAGACACTCACATATCATCGTTATTTAAAAGCTACAAACCACACTAACAAATTGTTAAATAAAATTGTATGTTTTTCCCTCCTTCATGGTCCTTTTTACTCAATGTGTGGCCCACATGGGGGCAGTGTCAGCATCATCTTGGAGCTCACTGGCAGGGTAGACTTTCAGCTACTACCATAGACTGGCTGAGTCTGAATTTGCATTTTAACAAGATCCCAGGTACTTTTTAGCACATTAAACTTTGAGAAGCACTGTCCAGAATGACCTGGAAAGCTAAATTCTAATTTAGAATTCTCAGACTTCTTGGAGTACTACACCAGCTTACGGCAGCATACTGAGAACTTCTTCTCAGCCCCAGACCCTAGATTGACCCTCTTCTCTTCACACTCCTAGCACCTCCCAGCGTCTTCCAGCAACTTGGGGTGCTTCATGCACACTTATATGGATTCCCTAGTCTACACATTCATATCCTTTTGAAATAGCTACCCTTTGGCTTCCCTTCAGGTCTGGCTGGGGTGCATTTGATTAAACAATCAACTACTAGAAGGGTGAATTCAGGTCTGAAGTAGGTCTAGGACAGTTTGAGTAGGGAATTCCAGAGTTCCAGGTACTTAAAAGGTCTAGAAGGGGGCATTGACTTTAGGCAAACATTGACTTCTTATACCATGGAGTACAACCCTAAGTGTGTCTGACAAAGTGTGGGACCTATGTAAAAACCCCTCTTGCCCTTTCTAAGGGTTCTGCTGGACAAACAGATCTCTTTCTCTGAATATGAGATTATTATCGTGATGGCATTCATACTAAGATGTCTACAACGAAATCAGTAACGGATAGATGGAAACTTGTATCAGAAAATTCATCTTATGTATTGAAAAACATGGAGCCTCTGAAAGGCATCCAGGATCATAGGACACCTTAGGGATTGACAACTCAAATGGAGGTCTGGATTTCCTGCCATTCAGGATGGTTTAGAGGAAAGATACATCATGTTGAAGGGACTTAGGAAATTGACCTTTGACAGACCAAAGCTGAGGAGCAGAAGAAAGGCATGTATGGAACTTTTAAGTCACATTATGTCTTTAAGTCTCAAATGTCTGTGAGACATTTGACTTGTGTGTTCATGGTTAGGCAAAAAGTGCTCCCCCAGAGATATTTTGTACCTTCTTTCAAAATCTGACTCTCCATCAAATGGAATTTCTTTGAAAACAAAATGTAATGAAATGTGATTAGTGCAAATGTCTGTGAAATTTATTGTACTATTAAAATCCTATTGGGCCTTTGTTTATGAAATGTATTTTTCTGTATTTGAGGTTTAGGAAGGCTTGATAATGAGGCTGTGAAGATTCATGGCCTCTTTTCTATGGCTTAATTTAGGCTCTATATCAAATATGTAAAATAACATTATATCTTCCCACCACCTCTGTGGATCATACATTCTGTTATTATTTCCCTGCCAGAGTTATTTTTTTTTCTTCTTCTCTTCTCCTGTTATAAATACAGAACTACTAATGGTAGGAACATTTTTAATATAAAGAGCCATTATCTAAACCAGAAAGAAGAGTAAGTTTGGGTGATAATTTCTCTTTAAAGGTCCACCTTTAGTGTTGAGTAGACACATACAGATTCGCATTCTGGGTCTGCCACTACCCTCACACCCTCACCCGTCTGTACACTCATTCCTTTTTAGGAAATGCATACTCCTATCATGCACTGCCATTATCAAACTCTGCAGCCCATCGCCAGCTTCTGTGGAAGTAAATGACTTGCTCAGCAGAGTTGCCCATCAGGTACAGAAATGGACACGATCAGATTACACATATACTCTCATAGGGAGAGATGGGGGTGCTGCCAACATACTTGTGATTTAAGAAAACTTCTAGAAAATTTTGGTCTATCTTCCTTTTCATGGCAAAGTGGTTAAGGCCATCCTTTATCCCCTCCACCTGCAATTCTTAGGTTTGTTCCATGATGAACTTTTCACCTGCATCACCCCAGTAATTTCACATTACCATGAGGATAAAGATTGAAATATGAAACATGGCTCAAAGTTCCCGTCTCATGTGCTCCACCCCACTCTCATACCTTATCTCTACCCCATGAGGCTGCCCTGCTGCTTTCTGTTAGATCCGGGAATTCACCATGTTCCTTTTGGCCATAGGTTCCTCATACCTGCTGTTGTCTCTGCTTAGAAATCTCCAAGTCCTCTTTTTGTCTAGTTAATACCTACTACTTCCCTCAGATATCTACCCCATCTTCACATCCTCAGATAATCCTTGTCTGACTTCTTTGGGTTGCTCAGGTTCCTTTATTGTTTCCTTTCAGATCACTTATTTTCATTATGTGGCTTAAAATAATGTCCAACTCTCCCACCAGGCTGAGACTCCTTGAGGTAGGGACTCTCCGCTTGTTTCCCCCAACTTCCCAGGACTTACCATACAGCCCTGAACCAAGCGGGTTCTCTATGTCCCTTGTGGGAGGGATCAGAGGGTACAATGTGATTTTCCTTTCTCTGGGTTTCTCCAAGGACAGCCCTGCATGGTTTAATATTTGGTAAAATGCCATCATTTTTTTTTATAGGTTGGACTCTTATTTTAATAAACTTCCTTTGGGGATAATGGTGGGAGTTAGGCAGATTTTCATTCAACTTTGACAAGAGAGAGCCAACAGATGCTTTGGGATGACGTAGTGGATGCCATTAGACTCCTCAGAGCCCCTAGAAGCGTAGGATAAATCTGTCTTGAGAAGACTGAGGTGGCTAATGAATTTCATTAACTTTGAGCCCAATTCTGGGCAGCAGAAGAAAGTGTCACATGCTCTGTCCCTTGACTTCCAGGCAAGATTGTTTTAATTCTCTTAAGCAATGGTGGTTTATAACCTCAGAAAGCAACTCTGTCACCTCCCTTATAATAAGTGTCACAGTCAGGATGCTTCGCCTGCTGCCTAATATAAATTCCTTTCACTATAATTTAATAAACCCATTTCCTTTTGTTCTTTCCTCAGGGAGAATCTGTTTTGATAATTATTCCTTAAATAGATGAATCACATTTATATAGTGCCTTACAGTTTACAAAGTGTTTTAAGTGCGTCAGCTCATTAAATTTTTGAACAACTCAGTGAGTTGAATATTATTTTCTCTCACAAAACAGCCAAGAGAGATTATAGAATTTGTTCAGGGGACATGGCTTATGCATGACACAGATGTGTCTCACACCCAGGTGTTTGCGTTTCTAAGCCCCAGGTTGTTTTCAAAATATCAGGAGCCACCATCCGTATGCAGGAAAAGTGATTTGTATCTAGTTCTTGCCTGGGCTTATCACTATCTTGTCACATTCATGTGTCTATTTTCTTAGTTACTGTTTTCCAGACATGTGTTCATATTCATAGTTCTTTTCAGAGGTCAACATCTCCTGCATATAACACTGGTTATGTAGCCCCCAAATGCAATGTCTTTTTAGAAAGCTTTAAAATGATTAGGTGTCAATGATCCCTTAAATAGTGCACTTCTGTTCATTATTCATTCTGGTGTTTGGCTGGCATTATGTTTTAACAACAGGACTTGTTAACCCAACAGTGATTTTTGCAATTTAACCCCACCCCCACCCCGCCGCACACATAGTCCCTACTTGTGTGAATCCACTCTATAATGGCCGAAACAACAGATGCAGGACTTTACAGATGAAAGTGAAGATTCTAGCCTGAGATGTTCATTCACACCCCTCTCTCTGCCATGCTTTCAAGTGGGAACACGTTTTTAAACTTTCACAGATAAAGGAATTTTAGGCACTTAGCTACACTAAGCCCTGTCTTCTTGGAATGAAGACAGAGAGGAAGTAAGAAAAACTTAAAGACTTCACCAGAGATCTCCAGTTGGGAGGAAAGGACATTCAGAGGCACTCAGCCAATGTCAGGGCTCCTACTAAGGTCACCCACTTGCTACCACGTTGCCCACCTATGGAAAGGGAGCTGCTCAAAGTCTCCCAGACTGCTCCTTTTATCTTTTCATTCCTCTGGGTTTATTCCATAATTAAGAACTGCAACCAAACTTAAAAATGACTTTCTCGTTGGGTTGCAAATGAAGGAAAGGAAAGAACGGCAATGTTTCTTAATATGGGTTTATATAAATTTATGTCATGTTTGACTATTACTTTAGAATCCTTAAGAAAAGTTCTTAGGGAAAATAATTGAAGTAATGATCTTATAATAAGGACCATACTGGGCAATTCTTTCAAAATGAGTTATCCAAAGTAAAGATTAAGTCATAATTTATTTTGTGTGTGTATATATGTGTGTGTTTTTCTCCTTTAGCCAAGTGGTCTTCAATAGCAATTACTGAAGTGTCAATGACCTTCCCGTTCAATTGAATTAAAAAACTTAAATGAAGTTTTACTAGTATCAGTCTTTGCTGTCATACAGGTAATTGAGAACATGATATATGCTACAACAATGCCACCTATGGTTAGTAGCCTTTGTTTAAAGCAAGGTAGAATTTTAGATATGCTGAAAGGGAAAACAGCCTAAAATAAAAGTCTGTTAACAGTGTATCAGGTTCCCATTCTTCCAAGCATAGAAAGAAATAGAGAATAAAAATAAGGTACTCAAATGGTGACTATTTTAGCAAAGACAGGACTGTGCTTCAAAAGGAAATCCTTAATAAGAAATAGGTAATGCGTATGTGTTCTAAATATCTTTTAAGAGATTGTGACTTTTGCCTTTATTTTCCTTATGATATCCTTTGATGAAAAGACTTTCTTAATTAGAATTTATCCATCTTTTTCTTCATGGTTGGCCTCTTTTTGTGTTGTCAAAAATAATTTTTACTGAGTGGGAGTTCATAAAAATATTCATTTGTGTTATTAAAGTCTTGGAGGTTTGCTTTTCACAATATTTAATGCAGCTAGAATTTGTGGTCATGAATAGTGTAAGGTAGGTCCCTTTGAAAATGTATCACATATCTTAGAACCATTTACTGAAGAGTTCTTCCTTCCTCAGAGATCTGCCTTTGTTAGGTACCAAGTTACCATCTGGTGTGGTCCTGTTGCTAAGCTGTCTGTTTGGTTCTCTTGATTAATTTGTTTCTCCTTGTATCAATATCATATTGTCTTATAGTAGCTTTATAATACATTTTGATTTCTAATGGAAGAAGTCAGCAGAAGGATAACAAATAAATTTGGTATGTTCCTAAAATGGAATACAGGATAGCAGTGAAATCAATGATCCACAGCTATGGGCATTGACATGGATGAATCATAGAGGCATAATATTTAATGAGAAAACAAAAATAACCAGAGAAGACTATATATAGTATGATGCCAACTTTTTTTTTTTTTTTTTTTTGGTACTGAGGATTGAACCCAAGCGTGCTCTACCACTGAGCTATATTCCTAGCCCTTTTCATTTTTTATTTTGAGACAGGGTCTTGCTAAGTTGCTGAAGAGTTCTTTCTTCACAGATCTCTAATTTGCTTTGGTTAGGTACCAGGTTACCATCTGGCATGCCAACTCTGTTTTTGGCTGGCCTGGAACTTACCATCTTCTTGCCTCAGCCTTTTGAGTCACTGAGATTATAGATGTTTGTCACCATGCTTGGCTGTATGACACCATCTTGAAAAATCACATGGAAATGAATAATATGCTATTTATGAGCACATTCATGTGGTAAAATTTTGAAAGAAAACCAAGAATAATACAAATACAATTCAGAATATGTTTACTTGTGCTGAGAAGTGAGGTTGTGTGTGCTTGAGGAGGGTCCATGGCAGCATGAGCAGTTTGGGTAGTGCTCCTTACTTAGATTGGATAGTAGGTTCATGAGAGTTCATTATATTATTTTGTTTCATAACTTACATTTATGATACATAGGTACTTTTTATATTAACTATAATAAAAAAATTTAAATACTACAAACATATGTACATTATAATTATATACAAACATATGTACATTATAATAAAAGCATGACCAAAGAACTAGAATTGTTATGCTTTCTTTTTTCTACATTACAGACTTCATTCTTATATCTATTTCTAATTCAAATTAAATTTGCCTACACAAATTTACAAACACACGTGTATGTATTTAATATTTAGGCAGACTCATACAATACAACAATGTTCAAATTCTGACTATGGAATTGACTAATTATATAAATTTAACATGTTACTTAAACACTCTAAAACCTCAATTTCCTAATTGTAAAATGACAATACTCCTTCCTCAAATTTTTGTGAGGATTAGCAGTACCTAGCACTTAGTAGTTGGTATAGGTTTGTTTATTTATCTGTTACTATTACTTAACAGAATCTCTATAACATATATGATGTATACACATAAATAGATAGATATGTTTATGTAATTTTTCACTTTGCTCTTGAAAGTCTGTTTGGTTCACATTAGGGCCAAACTAAAATTGGAAAGGGGAATAAAGAATGCTGGGGATATGCTTTCCATTTTATGTAGAATATTCTAAAAGGCACTAAAAGAAGTGAGAGAAGAGGCAGATGGGTCTTTGGTATAAGAAAATTCCTGCAGAGGTGTCTTGAGTCATCCTTCAGGGACGGAAGGATGTGGAGCTATCCGAAGCCAGCTGATTAGTACTAGGAGGTGATGTCACAAAATTACCTGGCAGCAGGTCACATTGTCCCTTCGTGAACATTGTGAAGACTTTGGCTTTTACTAGGTGACGTGAATTCTAGTGGACATCTCTGAAGACAGGAGTGGCAATAAGACATATTTTAAAAATTTGCTCGTTAAAAATGGACAAAAGACTCGAATAAATATGTTACAAAATAAAATATACAAATGGTCAATAAGCACATGAAAACATATCAAAATCATGAGTTATCAGGGCAAGGGGAAACAAAATTACAAGAAAATACCATTTCATATCCCATGACTAAAATGAAAAGAAATAACAAAACCCCACTGACAGTAACCAAATGCATGTAAGAATGTACTGCAACCTGAAGTTTTTTCCATTGCTGCTGAGTGTGCGAAATAACATGAGACTTTGGAAAATAGGCAGTTTGTATGAAATTAATAATTTCTCCCCTATGATCCAGCAATCCTGCACTCAAATATTTACTAAAAACAATGAAGTCATATGTCCACAAGAAGTCTAGTACAGGGCATTCATGGAATTTTAATCATAAATATCTAAAAACCATGAAAGAATCCTAAATGTCCACTAATGAATAATGAGCAGATTGTGGTATGTTTGTGCAATGGAACACTACTATTCAATAAACTAGGACCTACAAATACACTCAGCAACAATGATGCACCTCAAAAATGTTAGGCTGTACAAAAGAAAACTGGGCACACTTACAACAAAGTACCATGTGTTCTCATTCATGTGGAATTTCTCAAATAGGCAAAAGTAAGAACTGATAATAGAAGTCAGAACACAATCAGAATGTGGTCTCCTGTAGCAAATGATTGACTGGATAGGGTCGTAAGGGAAACTTTCTGGGGTAATAAAATATTCTATAACGTTTGGAATGGTTTTAAGGATGTATACACTTGTAAAAATTCAGATTTTATTTTTTAAATCAATGCATTCTGTTGTAGGCAATGATTAATAATTAGTAACTGAATATTTGCATTTTAGAAAGAATATACTATCATTCTGGCTTCTCTATGGAGAACAGACTGAAGAGGGCAGAGGTGGACTCAGGGAAACCAGCTGCAATGCCACCACAGTGATAGAGGACAGAGATGATGATGGTGAGGACAGGGTTGGTAAAGATGAAGAGAACTGGTCAGTCTTGTGTACATTTTGAAGGAAGAGCCAAATGGGTTGCCTGAAAGATGTTAACGAAAGACTTGAGCATATCTCTAAACCTTTTGGTCTGAGCAACCAGAAGATGGAACATACAGGGGAAATAATAGATTTGGTTAAAGGGTAGGAGTAATTAGGAGTGGATTTTGTAAATGTTCATTTTGAGATGCAAATTAGACATTCAAATAAATGTGCTGAGTAGGAACACGGATAAATGAGACTGAAGCTCAGAGGAGTCATCTCGGCGAAAGTCAAACTTGTGGGGTTTGTGTGTTTGTGTATGTGTGCAATATTCGAAAATATAGAATGTAGCTGTGACCACCTGAGGAATAAGTACAGAAAGATAAAAGAAGATATCCAAGGACTTAGCTTCTTAAACAGAGAAAATGGAAAAAGCTACCAGTCAGGAAGAAGGCAAAAGGAAAGTGGTATCCCCAGAGTTCAGCAAAGCATTATGAGACTCTGAGCATACCTTTTCCATACATGATTCTTTGGAACTGCTTTTATCCATTGACAGTACTTTTTTTTTTTAATTTTTTTTTTTTTGGTATTACTGGGGAACAAAGTCAGGGACACTATACCACTGAGCTAGATCTCCAGCCTTTTAAAATTTATTCTTATTTTTAACTTTTGAGACAGGGTCTCCCTAAGTTCCCTGGGCTTATGATCCTCCTTCCTCAGCCTCTCAAGTACCTGGGATTATAGATATGTGCCACCAGGTCTGGATTTTGACAAGTACTTTTGATTTCATGGTAATGTGGTGCTTTCCATAACTTGTTTTTATGATCTTGAACTCTTCATCAGCTGGAGGACAATCTCAAGACTATTGTAGAATCCTAGGGTTTCATCTATTTTTTTGTTGCTTTTCCTACTTGGCTAAACTTTGGGTTTTGGTTACTCCTTGATTGAAAGCCTTTGACTGATAAATGATTGGCACCTGAGTGACACAGTAATTGTTCACACCAACCTCTGTTAGCTTTGAAAATTCTATAATTTCTTGTGAAAGGCTTGGCCATTTCTTTTGTCTGTAACTGCATTGCCAGAGATGTGACAGGCTAGTTCCTATGCACACAATGACTTTATTTCCAGTGTAGCACCACAGGGCAATTTTTTCTGAAGGCACTTTAAGAGATTCAAATTTAAGTTAAAACCAACTCTATGTGCTGTTGCCAATGCAAATAATATCAGTGAGGTGACAATCAGATGAACAGCTAAGTTCACACATGCTCAGGCAGGATTGCTACTGAGATGTCACAACTTACTCCTCTGCCTGTCAGTTGGCAAGTATCTTAATTGAGGAAATACAGCATATATGTTAACAGGAACCATATCCATTTCTATGTGATAGCCTTGATATTCTGAAGCATACATTTTATGTACACTTAGAATCAAATCAGGATATCAGAATACTGTGCAACTGATGGAATACTCAAACTATGATCTTTGACTCATTTTATACTTATTTACACATGCTTTAGATCATGTAATTTTGAGCTCTTGAGTGCACTGTATTGATGACTGTAAAATACATTCTGCTCCTGTTTCCTTAGAAGAGGCCAAGATTCATTATGTTAAATTAAGCATCAAGAAGTAGGAATAAAGATGATATTTCCAGAGTTTAGAATGAGGAAAACTGAACTTGATTTTGATGGTTCCAATGCAGGGTTAGAGAGTTCTTGTAGCGTGTCTTCTCAGAACTTTCTGGAAAGTGGTTACCAAAAATGTGTGAATATTTCTTCAGTAGAGAGGGGCTATATTGAGGGTTTTTTTAATTATACAGTTATTACTTAAGGATTTAATAAAACAATTCATGCAGTCTTGCAACTAAAAAATACTGATGGGACTGTATTAACAAGTCTGTTATCTCACAATTTTAAAACATGTTCAGAGGTAGGATATTATGACACAACCTGACTTATAAGCTAAAGACCCAAGATGATAATTAGTTGATATTTAGGGATGATTTCTCTTCTCTGAAACAATTAAAGAATGAGTATGGAGTTCATAGAAAATCTAACAATAGTAAAATATAGTGTCTGGCTCATTTTTCACTTTACATAGGCTATTTTGTGTTTTCTTTCTTAATATTCTTTGATTGTCCTTCAAATCAATGAATCGTTGATGTTGAACCACATTATTACATTTAGTATTTGCAATTATATCTATTTAAAGGGGCACCGATTTATTTATATATTTAAACATTTCTAAGACATTAAAAAATACTTGCGCTATATCATATATAATGTTAAAATAAATTTAGCATCCTTCCCACTCTGTAAGAGGAGCTTTTACTGGTATAGCTCTGTGATTTATGATGACATCACGTCCTTTCAGAGACAACATTATTATGTCACTGAACCTGAAGTGGTGAGGTCAAAAGTACATGTGAAGTAATTATGGGCTTGGAGGACCATGCTTCAGTTCAAAGGAAAGCAAGCAGGACTGAGAGAGAGGGTGAAATCTGCACAGAGGGGACAGAAAAGAAGAAGAGGGAAGCAAATCTCTGAAATATAGTCATTGGCACCAGCAAAAATTTTGTCCTCAGCATTTTCATACTATGCTTTGGGAAATGAAAAAAAATAATGAAGGAGGTGGGGAGCCAGCAGGCCTTTAAAACTTTACTGTATTGCATTACTGAGAAAGGCTTTGGAAAACAGAGGGGTTAGGTAAATGAGAGCAGGTGCGGTGGCGCAGAGGTAACTACTCAGCATATGTAAGTGCAGTTGGAAAATCATTGTCTTGCAGAGAATACTTGAAATTGGTCCCTAATGGCCTCGGTTTTTGTCATATGGTCTTGATTATAAGGCTAAAATTGCATTGCCATGCCTTTAGTGTGAACGAGATGGATGGATAATTATTACGTGCGCTGAATACCTTTCTGCATGGAGGAACTAGGACATCCTCTGGTCACTGTAGCTACCATTTCAACTGGCTGTCAGAAAAGCTCTAAGCGGCCAATTCATCACCATATTTATGTGGGAGAGAAATGGAAATATGCCTCTATGGTTGGGTATACACACTCCCACACATATATACATATGCAGATTGTAGACAAGCCGAAGTGACCAAGCACGAGTGACCGGAAGGCAATGTTCAAAGAAACAGTTGCATTAGTGGAAATGAGGGGTACAAAGAGGAAACAGTGAGCTCTCTAGAAAACTAATGGCTCCTGGTGTTGTCCACATGCTGGTAGCTGGCAGTGAAGCGATGTCAGGAAAGATTTGGGGGCTCAGTTTGAAATGTTGCAGGAAGATTAAAAACTTGACAATAGGAGATACCAAGTAAACAAGGAACATTTGTGGAAGACCAATGATATTTGTGCACTGAGAAAGAAACAAAGCTTCCCTTGGTAAATGTTTTTATTAATTTAATTTAATTTTACAATGCTGGGGATTGACCTAAGGCCTCAAACATGGTAGGCAAGTACTTTACCACTGAGCTGCATGCTCAACCCTGTAAATATGTATATATTTTTTAACAAATTCTGCTTGCATAGCTTTCAGGATTCACTTAGAAGGTGGACTTAATGATAGTAACAAAAAGTCCAGTTGCAGTTGCTGTTGAGAATAAATTCCTCGCCTGTTCAGTAGTTGCTACCAGCATCCCTACTGGTGAGGACATGAGGAGAGGATGCTCTGAGGAATAAGAGCAAACCCAGTGTTTTGTCATATCTGAGTGGGCAAGATTCAGGACTGCACTAAGATCCCCGACCATGACCACACAACTCATTCATCACAGAAGCATTTATTATGGATCTTGTCCTTGTGAGGCTGTGGCTTCCTCTTTCCATACAGCCCTTTACAAAATATGGGCAATTAGTTTTGAGGGCCACTATCCCTTTCACACTGAACCTTGAACTTTGAGGCCAGCACTGAGGGGAGAAACAAATCACACTTTGCTGAAGAGCTCATAGAAAGTCTAATTTGAGAAGCAGACATGAGTTTGAGGGAACAAGGTTCTGAGTCCAGAATCAGCATTTAAAATTTTTCTGTTTATAATTTATGTCATTTGTCACTCAAAGCCTAGTGTGGGGCAGTTTTACAAGTTGATTGAACAGATTTGGGAAATCACCCAGCTGTTCTGCAGATGCTGTTTTGATGCTGGATGTATATTTAAGATAAGGAGTAGACAAAATATTAAGAAATTAAGGATGAATGTTGCTTTGTAAATTAAAGAAAAAAGAAGGGAATATAAAAGCACAGAGCCTAGATATTATCTATATGTATATTTATGTGTGTGTATCCATGTGCAAATATATTTAACAAAAATAAGAAATTGCTAGCAATTATTTAGCATATTTAATACAAGCTTTTATTTTCTGGTATATACTGATGCATATATATATATATATATATATATATATATGGTTCTGTTACACTCAAAATTATGCTATATGGTAGTTAAATCTGGGATTCTAGGGCAATAAAGCATGAAGATTACACTATTTTGGTGCTGTTTTTAGCTTTCATTTCTATTGAAAACTGCTAAATTAGTAGCATTTTATGATTCCCGATTTAGCTCTTTTAATAAGAAGCAGAAGCTAAAAACAGCCCAACCAAGCAGTTGAAGTCTTATCACAAGCCGGTAAGATCAATAAGCTAAAAAAAGTATGAAAAGTTTTTGAGTGACAGCTTAAAAATGGAAAATTTAAATATATATCACTGCCTTCTGCTCCATTGTGTAAGGCATAAAGCCCATTTTGGCAGTATGTTTTTAAGCAGTCAAGAAAGTGATTTATTAGTATCCCTGGATTTGTGTTTATATTCCATGCTGTAAACTATGTTTATAGCATTGTGTCTGTATTAAGGCATTAATATCTAAAGTGGTACCTAAGCTTAACTTTACTATTATCATATAAAGTACAGTTCATTGGGCTATACATAGTAACATCAGTATTGACACTTGCTGCATCATCTAAGTCTCTGAATAATCTGTTTGATGCTAAATGAACATGCTGCTGCTAGCAGGACATAAGACATAAATAGTGTAGGATTCATGATATTCCATGGCCATTGCTGGTATCTCTACTTCCCCTTGATCTATAGCAGAATGCTCTTTGTGCTGAGATCTGGATAGATTTTCATAGTGCCCTTTACAGAGGGATATGATTAGAGGAAATCACATCATGGTTTTGAACATTCTCTTTTCATGTGACCACTAAATTTAAACTAAATTTCATGATCATCATCTTGTGAAAGTTCTATGTATGACCTTTCATTAGATGGAGACTGTGTATTTAAAAAAAACAAACTAAAGAGATGTATGTTTGTACCATAAGACCAATAATATGAACTTCTGGAAGAGTTTCCTACTTCCTGAAGTGATGAGCAATAATTATCTACCATGGTTTTGTGCTTATAAAGCTCTGTACTATGCTATTATCATATATGAAACTGTAGTTTCCATCTACTCAATAGGATGAGCATCTTTAGTAATTGTGTAAAACAGTGTGTGTTGCAAATAAGAACAATTACTGCCTAGCATAGCGGAAGGATAGTTGGCAAACCAGGAAATGGGTTTCTGTTTGACCTTCTATACCTACAATAGGTCCTCACTTTGACATGCATTTGGTTTTTATCTATTAGTTCATATAAGAGTTTTAGTTGAGGATTGATTTCTATATGGTGGACAATGTTTTCATACACTTGTATATTTTCTAAACTTGATTTCTTTTGCTGAAAATCAAGACAGTATTTCAATTCTGTTTGAATTACACCAGATACACTCTCCTTTATTAAAGGCTATAAACAATGAAAAAGCTGTTTCTTAAAGTTACTTTCAGGATAGGGGGCAAAACAGTCACATAAATCATGAATGTGCTAATTTATCTAGGTGTTCCCAACTTTACGTTGTAAAGACTAATGACAAACATTAAATCAAGTTTTGAGAACATTAAAATTGAAAGAGAATATTCATATCTACTAATTTATTCCTTCGTTCATTAAGCATACTTTCATGGAGTACAAGGTGTGTGCCTGACACTTCTGTTTCTGTGAAATTAGTTTTCCTTCATATACATAGATTTGTTTCAGGACTCTTAAAGATACCAAAATCTACAAATGCCTAAGTCCCTTATTTAATATGGTATAATATTTTCATATAAACTCTACATCCTCTTGTGTACTTTAAATCATCTCTAGATTACTTAGAATACCTAATTAATGGAAATCATTGTTACACTGTGGTAATTGAAGGAAAGTGACAAGAAAAGTGAACATGATCAGTAGAGACGCACTTTTTCTTCAAATATTTTCACTTTGCAGGTGGTTGAATCTACAGATGCAGAACCTGAGGGTATGAATAGAGCTGATGGTAATAATAAATGAAACATTCCTTATTCTAAAGACACAGTCAAATGATATCATATCTTGTGGAGGGAATCCAAAAAAAAAAGTTATTTTAAAAAGTCAGTTTTCCTCCAAAGTAGCAAAGGAGAAAAATCGTAATAGTGACCAAATGCATTTTTTATTAGTTTATAATTCCTTGCTCATTTGTTATAAGAATTTGATAGAAAGAAGCTCACTAAAATGCTAAGAGACTTGCCTCCTCCACCACAAATGTCATTGTTATTGGAACTGATTTGGTAGTAACAAGTAAGAGGCCACTTTTGTTTGCAATAAAAGTTTAGGTGGCACAGAAAATAGTAGGTATGGTAACTCTAATTACTCATGTTAAAATATGGAAAGCAGTATGGAGACTCCTCAGAAAACTTGGAATGGAATAACCATTTGACCCAGCTATCCCACTCCTCAGTTTATACTCAAAGGACTTAAGATCAGCATGGTACAATGACACAGCCACATCAATATTTATGGCCACACAACTCACAATAGCTAAACTATGGAACCAACCTAGGTGTCCTTCAACAGATGAATAAAGAAAATGTGGTATATGTACACAATAGAATATGTGTATAAAGAAGAATGAAATGATGGCATTTGCCAGTAAATGAATGGAGCTGGAGAATATCATGCTAAATGAAATAAGCCAATCTCTCAAAACCAAACATCAAATATTTCCTCTGATATGTGGATGCTGATTCACAATAAGAGGAGGGGTGTGCTGGTGAAGAATAGAGTTACTTTGGATTAGGTAGAGGGGAGTGAAGGTAGGGAAGGAATATGAGAATGAATCTGACATTATTACCCTATGTGTATATATATATAACTACACGACCAGTGTGATTCTACATCATGTACAACCAGAAGAATGAGAAATTATACTCCATTTATGTATGATGTGTCAAAACGCACTCTACTGTCATGTGTAACTGATTAGAACAAATTTTTAAAAATGAAGGTAGCAAGTTTTGACTGTTTTTGTTTCAACTAAATGGGGGTAAGTACCACAGCGGACAGGGAACTAGCAGGGACATAATGTTCTCATCAAGGAAATAAGAAATACATGCTATTTATTTTCAAAGCCAGGAAAGTTTGTGCCTTTCATTCTTCTATAAGAAACCTTTATTATACTTTTACTTATTTTGCAGTAAATAAACCTGTGGGCCTTTGCAGTTTGTAGGTAGTGATTGTGTGGTTAATGCATAGACAACAAAGAATAGGGAAGTCATGTGAAAATTTTCTTTCCTTGCAGAGAAATCTGGGAGCAAATATGTCTGGATCAAACAGCTTAGAGCAAGTGCCACTAACAACAGGGAACACATTAAATTCTAGAGCTTCAGAGTGGTGAAGGGGTCGGGAAGGCAGAGTGCTTTGTTCTTTTCTAGTTGGTCCATTGATAGCATCCAGAACAGTGCATGGCCCATGGTGGATGCCTCCTGTCCCCAAGAGTGTGTTAATAGTCCACAGAGAACTCAGAGCACTCTGAGCCTATGTCCTTGTTTCTTTAGTTCTCAATATATCCTTGGAAAAGTACACAAGACAGGGGTAGAGTGAGGGGAGGAAGCCCAGGGACCTATGGAATCCAATGTGGGTTTTCTTTTTTTCCATTTATTCTTTATTGCCTCCTTTCTGAGTTGAAATATTCAGCTTTGGCCTAAAAAGAAGCTAAAAGCCTTATGCAAAGAGCTTGTAAACAAACACCCACTTGAACCATCTGGTTTTATAGCACATACAAGTGATTAAGCTTCAGAGCTGTGATTGTTAAATTTTTAAAAACACAACAATCCAAAACACCCCCAAATAGATTCCTTATGCAAGTTTATAGGGGCAAAACATATGATGCTTTATATAGTAAATAATCTGGAAAGATTAAAAGGATTTTTAAAAGATTTTTCTTACATTCTTTCCTCCCTCCTTCCCTTGTTCCTTCCTTTTGGGTGTTATAGAAGATACATGCACCCAAAATGTGCTTATATTTCCACTATCCTGAGTCTGTGTTGTTAACAGTTTGGCATGGTTCTTATCTTTACCTTAATCATCATATCTGCCCTTGATAGAGAAATCTGCGTGCTGGGATGTATGTGCATGTGCACACAAGAGGGTGTCTCCATTCTTTCCAGAATATATTAAGCAATCTGGGCTATTTGCAAATAATGAATTCATACTTTTTGTCCATAATGACTGAAGAAAGTCAGGTCAGGGGGAAATTAAATATGTTAAGAGCTCTCATTTTAATTGTATAATATCGATACTGTCTTTATAGTTAATTTCCTTGACAAGTCGTAGGGCATATGGATCGGATTCTTCATATATTTCTAACATGGAAATTATTCTAAATTGGAACATCTCATTTAGGTGACATCACTGAAGGGAGAAAGAGGAAGCTGCCCCCCTGTACTGCAAGTTTATGGAAGGAGCACAGCTTTATAGCTGATGAGTTTTGAAATGAATTGCCCAGGCACACAGAACCAAAGATTCTCGAGTGAAATAACTGTAGGTGAGAAAGCAATATCATATGAGATCCCATATGTCTGTCTTCCCCAGCTTGACCAGTCCTCATCTCTGGATTTATCATATCCTAGAGAGGGACGGAAGAAAATAGTTGAAAAAAGAGGAGAAAGAATTTTGAGTTGTAATCATGGTGATTCAGGTGTCCAATAAACCCCCCAAATATCTAATGGTTCAAACATAATAAAAATTATGTTTTTTCATTACATAAAGTCCATAACGAGTGTTCCTGATTGGAATGAATCTCTTTCAATTGGTAATGTGAAGACGGCTCTCCTATCTGTGGCTCTCTGACTTTGGTGAATGGCTGTCAAGGTAGTAGAAAGGATACCATGTGGGATATGAGGCTAGGAAGGGTTTTATGTACCACCAATGGAGAGACTCCTCTCACTCCTCTTTCTGCATGGAGGAAACTCAGTCCCATGACAACGTAAGTTCAGGAGTGACCGGGGAATTTGTTCTAACTATGTGCAAAATAACAAGGAATTTGGTGAACTGCTGGTTAGTCTTCATCATAAAGGAAATAAAAAATGGAGATTAATGTGGGACACTCTTACAGTACTTTTTATTTGCCAGGAAGGAAATGATGAAATCAAAGCCTTTTACAGTGATGTGGTAGTAAGCTGGCTTTTTCCCAGGTGTGTTTGATGTTGGGGATGGGGGGCATCCTCATTGATTTCTGTTGTTTGCTGAGTTTCTTCATGTAAATACTAGATATTTGCAAGCTACAAACATGAGATCACTGAGTGTGGAATTGGGAAGAGATGCAGAAGCCTAACCCCTGTAAGCTGGAACAAACCACTTTAGCCCTTCATGTTACTGATGAATTCTGAGAAAACACATCGAGGCAGCCCATTTGTGAAAAGAAGTGAACCTGTATTTTCCCCTTGGTATTTAACACAAGGGAAGATTTGGTTTGAAGTGGATCTCTTTATCTCTGAAAACACATTGATATGATGTACTCATATCAACAGCAGATGGGGGGTACACTTTTGAGTCAGAGAAAAAGAGCACCAAGGGCACTCATGGGGTGTCAAGGCCACCCATCTGTACCCGGCTGCGGGCCACTCTTGAGCTATATTTAAAGTGTCTAAAACAACTTTCCAAGGAGTGTCCTGAGAAGTCAGATGCTACTTCTGGAATCTGTGTATATATTGTATTAATAATTTTCTTGGAATTTAATGTGATCATTCCCGTCATTGTTTTCCAAGAAGGGGGAAAGACTTGGAGATGGGATGGATAATGGTGATGAGAGAAAAGAGATGCCAAGGATGTTCCTTTATTTCTGCAAAGATATGACATGAGCCAATCTGTGAATTCTATTTTTTCTTTTGAGGTGTGGGGATTGAACCTGGGGTCCAAGGCATACTAAGCACATCCTCTACCATGGAGACACATCTCCAGCCCCTGATCTGTATTTAAAGACAACAACTCAGAAGTTCAAATAGATGTTCAGATCTCAGTTGGCTAATTAAGATGATTATTAATAGACCAATTGCTGTAGCTATATCCTTCTGAAATTTTCCACTTTTGCTTCTCTACTTTTGCTGTCCAAAGAGTCTGGCCATTTTTGATCAGTTTGATTTACTCTTAGCATTCTGTGTGATCTGTGCAGATACAGTGGTGTTTGAGTTGGTCCAGGTGGGTCAAGAGTCATGATGAACTAAGCATCAGCCCAGTGGTTTTGCTGTGAATGGTCTTATTTTCAGAAGTTCTAAAGACATGTCTCCTCTTAAACTGAGGCTGTAGTCTGAGGCTTCACTAAAAAGACCCAGGATTTTGTTTGAGGTGTTTATTATTTTGTTTATATTAGGCGGGTAATGTCAGCATCACTAAGACTCTGATCTCTCTACTGTGTATTTGGAATACAAGCTGAGGCATATCAAAACCTAAGGCTGAATCAAATCTGTGGTGTATTTGATTCCATTCAGTTACTGGTTTATGTTGGGCTAGTTGCTATTTCGACTATTTTTAGAAAGTACTAAAACTTGTAATGACAGACTCAGGTATTGAGGTCTCTCCAAAAGTTAATTCATTTACTTAGAAAATAGTAATGAGCCATCCCAGGAAGCAGGTCTCCTCCTGTATTTTCTAATCATGGTGAAAATTAAACATCTCTGAAACTAACTTCCCTCATGCCGACCCACTCGATTGAATTTTTCCTTAACTGAGCGCTGCCAAAATTCAGAACTAGGGCTTGGCACAACCGTTTTGATCAGACCAGCCATCAGAATCATAATGTCCTAAGTACAAAGCCCACTAATTGAATTTCATTCACTGGACTGAAATATAGCAGCCAAAGGCAGAGAACACTGTCGGCTGTTTTTTATGAGGTCCGGAGTCTAAAGTGATTTTTAAAATGTGAGTGATGCAATTTCTTGTATCTTTCATTTAAAATGCTACTTGGTAAACAGTGTTACAGATTAGTGTATTTGTAATTTAAATGAAGACAATACATCAAGCCCAATCTGAAAAGAATGGAGAAGTTTAGGAAATGATTCATTCCTCCTTTTGTGTGCGATCTACTGTAGAAAATGATAAATAAATAGGTGAGGAGAAAGGGGGGAAATGGTTTGTGGATTTTAGGAGACAAAATTGAACTATTTCTAAAACAGAGTCAATAGCAATAGCTAAATCTTTGTTTTCTTCAAGCACACTAATAAATTCTGCCTAATTCATTTTTTATTTTCTCTCGGGGTCTGCTTGCAGATTTGCCTCAACGAAGGAAGCATCATGTTACATCTTTTAAATAATTGATGGCTCTCAGTCCAAGCCAGCTTGAAGGAAATTCTGAAAATAGGTACTGATTGAGCAAATGCCTCCTTCCTCCCTACTTTCCCTCCTCAGCACTCTCTGCTCTTATCTTCCTTTAATAAAACTTCCTTTTCCCTCCCTCTTTTGTTTCTTTGCCTCCTTGATGGAGCAGCTGATGCTATCATTTTGGTTTGGACTTTACCTAGTACTTAGTATCTCTCATTTATTTCATATCCCTCTATTTTATTAAAGATAGAGGGAGCTGTTCATTTTAAGTAGAATTTGATGTAATGAAAAGTTCTTAATTATGAGAAGAGAAATGTCAGAATTACCACCAGAGATGGTTTGTTGGGCCAAATTAGCTCAGAACTTATCCCTCTGAAGTTGCAATGTGTTCTTTCCAAGGCCAAGGTGACCCTAGAAGCTGTGGCCTTGTCCAACTCCAGATGTTCCTGCAGGTTCTGAGGCAGTGAGCTGATCTATGTTTTCCCCAAGAGAGAGAAGAGCATCTCCATCTTATCTCACTATGGGTGTCATTAACCATCATCTAAGACTTGGAAAAGCCGTTACTATTTTCAGGCAGCTGTGGTTGGTAGAACATTAGGGTGGTCCAGAGTGATTCTGGCTTCAAAGTCACAACCTTTTGAGTCATGTTTCCTTCTATGACCTCCTTCTCCTTGCTTATAAAATGAGGGCTCTGGGGAGAATCATCCCTAAGGTCTTTATCAGCAATAGTCTTCTTCCATCCTTCATGGAAGGGGATGATAAACCAAGGGAAGGTTGCACTCCATTCAATTTTGAGTATATGAATGGTATTCTAAGTTTGAGTGAATGGAAGTTATGTGATCCCTCTGTCCTAACTTTCTTTTTTCTACCTATCACTTTCTTAGACTTTCTCTTATTTCCTCTCCCCTGCTACTTGTTCCCTTTCTTTTCCCTTCCTAACTTTCTGCATTCCCAGAGTTAAAGTGGAAGGAGAATATTTTGCAAAGTGCTAGACTCAAGAAACTTGGCTGACTTAATGAAGAAATCATTTATTTAAAAAATACTCTGCCCTCACAAATGCTTTCTCTAAGTTTCTCCAATTGCAACAGAAAGTAGGCAGTGCTGTTGAATTTAGGAAGACATAACTGTGGAGTGCCAAATACTGGGAGAGCTAAATCTGTTAATTCTAAGTTTGAGCTCAGTTTCACTTGGAAAAATCTTTACATTGTGTCAATCACTGGAGGAGCTGTATCTGAATGGATTGGTTATTGTCTACCTCCAATAGTGTCACAATCTCTGACCAGCTCTTCCTTTCAAAGGACGTCACATAGATACTATCATTCTGTTTTCTCTCTTGTTAGAGCTACCTCCCTGGGATCTGAATGTATCTTTTCTCCACATCTTTCCAGCAACCAGTAGCTTACTTTATATCCTATATTTACCCTGGATAAACTTTTTTAATTGCTGTATTGAAATCTTTAAAAATAAAAGTCTTCAAATAATCAAAGATATTTAGACCCACATGAATAATATATGGTAGGGAATCTAGAATCTGAAGAATCTCTTGTTTGTCTTTTACTGTCTGACTATATGTTAAGATTGTATTTCAAAGGTTCCAAAGAACTGTTTGGGTTTTCCTTTTAAAACTCTTGATTTCTGCTGAGGTTGTGGCTCAGTGGTAGAGTGCTTGCCTAGCATGTATGAGGCACTGGGTTCAGTTCTCAGCACCACATATACATAAATGAATAAAATAAAGGTCCATCAACAACTAAATATATATATATATGTATATAAATATATATATATATAATCTTTATTTCTGCTATAATTTAACTTTTGCAAGTATATGCTCCTTAGACTTTTGGACCTGTGCATTAAGTAAGTTATAGGTAACTCATTCCAGTGAGATATAGTTCTAAGGTTTTAGAATTTAAAATATGCTTTTCCCCAAGGTCAACTGTGTTGTTCATGGTTGTGTTCTACTATAGCACTACTATATTTTATATATAGGGTGTTCTAAATGGCTTCTATTTTTATTGGAATGTTTATTCTTTGTACCACCTTGGAAGCTGAAGGACAGATCTTTCTCCTTCTAAAGATAGAGAGCTAATTCCCTTTTAAAGAAGTTACCTTGAACAATACAGAGTTATCTTTAACAATGTAGAGGGTGATGTGGTGGTGGTAGAAATTGTGTAAGTCTTGTTGCCTTTGGGTCAGTAACTTTGTGGGTGAAGGGTCACTGATAACTTATTATCTAGATATATTAAAAATATTCTCTGGAATAGGTAAGGAAATCCAGAATCTTCCTCCTGTAACCCCATACTGCATGGTAGAGTGGCACCATTCAAGTTATAAGCTGTGTGACAGATGCCCCTAGAGTTGTGCAATGCAAATCTAGGGGATTGTGTCTGGTAGTTCTTAATCCTGGAATTAATATCTTTGTTGTCAATTTATATGTCCAATCTTGGTAATTGATTGGGTATAGGCAATTCCCAGTTTACAAAACAGTTGTCTCAGTACAACTGTATTTAGCACTTATTTTTATAGAACACGCACAAAAATCTTTTCCATTATGTGGTAACTGAACTTTTTTTCTCTTTTTCATTTTATTTGTTCAAATTAGTTATACATGAAAGTAGAATGCATTTTGACACATCATACATAAATGGAGAATAATTTCTCATTGTTCTGGTTGTACATGATGTAGAATTACACCAGTCATGTAATCATATATGCACATAGGGTGATAATGTCTGATTCATTCTATTATCCTTCCTGCCCCCATACCTACTTCCTTTTCCTGCACTCCCCTCTGTCTGGTCCAAAGTACCTCTATTCTTCCCTAGCTACCTGCCCCTCTTATAGTGAATTAGCATCTGCATATCAGAGAAAACTTTTGGCCTTTGGTTCTCTAGGTTTGGCTTATTTTACTTAGCATGATATTCTCCAGCTCCATCCATTTACTAGCAAATGCCTTCATTTCATTCTTCCTTAAGGCTGAGTAATATTCCATTGTGTATATATACCACATTTTCTTTATTCATTCATCTGTTGAAGGACACCTAGGTTGGTTCCATAGTTTAGCTATTGTGAGTTGTGCTCCTATAAACACTGATGTGGCTGTGTCACTGTATCATGCTAATTTTAAGTCCTTTGGGTATAAATCGAGGAGTGGTATAGCTGGGTGGTTCCATTCGAAGTTTTCTGAAGAATCTCCATACTGCTTTCCATAGTGGTAACTGAACTTTTTTTTTTTGGTACTGGGGATTGAACTCAGGGCCACTCGACCACTGAGCCACATCCCCAGCCCTATTTTGTATTTTATGTAGAGATAGGGTGTCAGTGAATTGCTTAGCACCTTGCCATTGCTGAGGCTGGTTTTGAATATGCGATTCTCTTGTCTCAGCCTCCCAAAGTGCTGGGATTACAGGTGTGTGCCACCACGCCCAGAGGTAACTGAACTTATAAAGAAAGCTTAAAATAATATTTTTTTCTATTCTTCAGTAAATTATCCAGTGTTGAAATTTTCCACCTGAGTTGATTGTCACAACTTAAAACAATTAATCTGGGGAAATGTATGCTGTATTTTATCCTTAGAAGTCATCGCAGCAGTAACAGGAACTAATTCCACATGCTCTTTGGATGCCCTTGTCATTTTCCTCACCCATAAAACCCGAATCTCCTGAGTTGAATGCCTCTGCTCAGAGAGATTGTATATGTAGAAATTAAAAGAACTGGATCCCAAACCCATTATTACAATTCTAACATTGTTTTGTATTTTCATCAATTTCAGAGGTGAAATTTCACAAGTAATATATTTCAAGTATTATCTAGAAATCCATAGTCACATTGATCGTGACCATTGTTGGTATTACACCAACAGCAACATACCTGTTGAAGTCAGTACCTGCAGGATTTTGTTGAATCAGGTCCTTTTATCCCTCTCAAGTCCTCAGCTTTCTTTAAAATATAAGTAACAACCTAAATTAGCTCCTGTCAGGCATCTATCCCAGGAGCACCGATTGGGTAGGTTCTCTCCTAATTTTTTATTCTTTTTTTTTTAATATTTTTTTAGTTGTGGATGGACACAATGTCTTTATTTTATTGCTTTGTATGTGGTGCTGAGGATCGAACCCAGGGCCTCACGCATGCGAGGCAAGTGCTCTACCGCTGAGCTACGATCCCAGCCCTAATTTTTTATTCTTATACAAATTATGTTTTTTTTTTCCTTAACAGAACTCCTGTGTTTACAATCCTAGAAAATAAGTGTGTTTGGATTCTCACATTGTAGTCTTCTTGTCTTCTGTGTCATTCATGAGTATATCAGAACTACCCCCTACTTTATCTGCAAAGCTCCTTCCTAATCTTTATTCTAGATCCTGTCAAATTCTAATTACTATATCAGGAGCTTCCTTATTCTCTAGTCTTAATTGATTCTTAGCTCTCATTCTGTGCAAGAATTTATTTCAAAATTATCCCTTTGTTGTCTATCACACCAGTAGTTTCTCTTTGGAATTTTTAAAGCAAATGATTGAACCATGATTCCAGTTGGTTTTTGCAGCATTGGGCTGTTGAGACAAAGTTGGACTGTAAGGTCAATCTAGTTTGTCAAGCATTCGACTTTTTTTTTTTTTTTTAGGAGTATCCATACTATTTATTTTCCATAGTATTATAGCATTTATTGTCCTTACCATTTATTGAGACAATACAGATCAGAGATCTTTCACTTGAAACTGTCACTTCAATACCTTTTTTTTCCCCCCACCATACCAAACTGCCTATCACTTGCTTGTTCTAGTGAGGATACTACAGTAAGAACAAAATAATCCCTGTAGTAAAGCAAATGCTGTAATTTTCATTTAAGATCTTTCTATATTATGTGGAAAAACAATAAGAAAACAAAGCAAGATCAAAACCAACCACTAGAAATATTTCCTCCAACCTGTCAAATGACTTCACATGTCATTGTGTCTGTTTCTTTCTATAAGAATGATGGGGCCACCATAAGAGAAAACTCAGATATACACATTATAAGGCATCAAATCACCCAAAATCCAACTACTGTTAATATATTTGTTTCATACTATTTCTGACATGTTTTTTCCTCTGTATTCATGTAGAAACACAAACACAAGCATTCGACTTTCTTATGCTTGAAAGAAAATGGGCATGCTGTGGGTTTGGAGTGTGTCTCAGTGAATAGATTTAGAAGGCCCTCTGAGAGTCTGAGAGCCATCTAATGGCAACACAGGCATCTTTCTGAAGTGTTTACTCCCCGGTGCCTAGATTTACCACATTAACGCCTCAAGAAGGGTGATAGGGGGCTGGGGTTGTGGCTCAGTGGTGGAGCACTTGCCTAGCATGTATGAGGCACTGGGTTCAATTCCCAGCACCACATAAGAAAACTAAATAAATAAAATGAAGGTATTGTGTCCCTCAACAACTAAAAGTAAAAACATAAAAAAGAAGAAGGCTGGGACTACCTAGGTAATTAATTTCACCACCTCTTTTATGTAATAAATTGCACCAGTGTGTTCACCAAACCAATTGTTAGGGTATTTCTGTCACTTCTGGGTCACAGCCTTCTCCCTTCTTTCCTGAGCTGTAAGTTCAGCACAGAATCCCCCTGGATATCTGAAGGATCACTTTATTGCTCTGAACAGTTCTTGTATATGTGGGTGAAGATATGGGAACTGAGTTAAATCATATGGAGTTGCCATTCTTATAGGTCAAATTTGGGAAAGTAGTGACAATGAGGTTCAACCCCTTTGACAGACGTTCTTTCTAAAACAGCTTTACTGCATGTTTGCTTAAAATTCACTTTGGAATTATTTGAAACAGCTTCAAGTTTTTCCATTAGAAAATTTGTGCTTTTCTTCCTGTTCCCTTTTGTCTTTTCTGAGAATCAGAGCAATAGGAAGCAAAGCCCTTGTATTTGTAGAAATGCACATATTTTGAAACTAATGTGAAATAAGTGAAAAATCCATTGGTCTTGGAAGAGTATTTTTTTTTTTCTGAAAGTTATAAATGTTATAATGGATAATGCTTTGAAACCTTAACCATAACATTCACTATAAATAAGAGAGGAGCAGAAGATTAATAAATCTGATAAAGCTGAGAAGGAAGAAAACTTAAAATAAAAATGAGGATTGTACCTTCATGTGAGTGTTAATACAGCCCTGAGTATATATATAGGAAAATCAAAGACTTGCTAAAGGCAGAGCATACTAAGTCATAGCTATTAATGTGTGCTTAACTCTATTGCCTGGGAGATTTTATTAAATGCAGTGGCCAAGAAAATTGACCTCACTTTTTTTTTTTTTTCCTTTTTTGGGTTGGATCCTTGCTCACATCTCATAAATGAATAGAGCTGACAATTTACTGGTTCATCAATGAAACAATATTAAATTATGAAGATGTAAGAAAAAAAATCCTACGCTAACTGTGTTGCAGTTTGAAAGGTAAGCTATCCCCTACAAGATAGGAGAAATTCATGTTTAAAAATCTACATAATACCATACCACATGATACACACTAAAGGGTTAAGTGGCCTCCATGTCCTTGTCTCTCAGTGTTGTGCTGACAAGTGTTTTATTAGTAACAAAAACGAAGAGACTGTGATGTTTTCCTCATTGTCTTTTAAGATGCAAAAACATTTTTAATGCTTTTAAAATGTTACATATTTTGAAACAGTCTGATAAATTGGACTTTACTGAGTATATGTTGCCTGATCCCATGGTGGTTTTGCATTTGTTTCTGGTGATTCACTATATTGACCAGCAAGCAGTGCTAATTCTTGTGTTTTGGTTATGTGCAAGAAGTAAAATATTATTTTTCTTCACATCTCATCTTGTGCTTAAGAAGCCCTGTCTTCTGATTTGAGTTTATGTGAACTTGCTGAAGGTTCTTTATGTCATTAGTTACCAATTGAATACTTGTTCTCCACCCCCCAAGAATATTCAAAGGCTGAGTCTGAGGCTGGCTTTGAACTTGTGATTCTCCCGCCTCAGCCTCCAGAGTTGATGAGATTACAGGTGTGCACCAGCACTCTCAGCTGTATTTCATTTTTGAAGGAAAATCATGTAAAACCTATTTTCTGGGGTTCTCATCAACCACTCAATCCTATGAACTACCCATCTCCTTCACTTGGATCTGGGAACCCTGTGCTAATAACTGTCACAGGAGGAGGACGGTATGAAGTAGTTCTTTTGTGGAATTGTTTTTCTGCTTCCATCAGACTCTCATGTAGGTGGTAAGTGAACAAGGGTGGACACCACTGCCTCCTCTAAGGCAGGATCAGTGTTTCTTTGGTTGCCCTGAGCGCCTGTTGCGGTGTCCAGTGGAGCCATATACAGGGATCTGTGTGCCCTTACTCCCAGTGGCATTTCTCCATGGCATTTATTTGCTACTGAACTCTAGAGTGAGTCAGATTTCTGAACAGCATTCAGCAGATTCCTGCTTCCATGTTGAAAATAGCGGGTTGGAAGTGGAATTACCTTTTTCATGGCACCCAAGTTGCTTAATTCACAAATTGAGAATAACTTAGGCAGTGGGAGAATATGTTTCCATGTTTGCAGTGGATTGGAATGAGTGTGGTGTTCGTTGTGCTTAAGCTCAAACTATCCTAAAATGGAGTTCTGGCCCCATATCATTCAGTTGCATGATTCTGGGATATCATCTGTTGTTTTGTGTAGCATCAGTTTGGTTTTAAATATTGGTGGTACTTAAATCTACTTGTTAAAAACTACAGGTGTGCCCTGTTTTGAGAAAACTTGGATGTGTTTCATCCTCACACTAGCCGTGCCATTGCATGAAGGGGCAGTTATTTGCACACTAAAAATGTCTTGGCTTTATAAAATAATTTATCACCAGACTCCTTTAAATAACCAACTCTCTCAGAGCATTTAAAATATGATTTGATTTGAAAAAATCAATGGCTACTTGCTCAACTTTCCAAGAACACATCTACTCTAAAAGGTGGGGCAGGTGAAGGGGGGCAATCAAGCAACAAGAAATGAGGGTCTTAAGTAAGCTGAATAGAAATTAATTTTTTAATTTAGAAAAACATTTACTTTTCTGGAATTTCCAGGGAGAAACACCTTCACCTTTATCACCTCCAGAGTACATAAGGAGAAGGAAAAGGGGCAGGCCAGTTTGAGTTTGGAAAACAGAAATCTATTTCTCTGGTGGGTCGCATTCTGCATTATGCATGTACGTAAAAGTGAGGTTTGCTTTGATCCTGACTATTAAAAGTTTATTTTTAAACGCAGACTGGGCAGGGATCCAGCGATGCTCTTTCCCCTGCAACACATCCTGGGTTTCAGGTCCCCAGCCTGGCAGAATGCGACTAAGCAGCAGGAAGTAGTTGAAAAGTGTGGAGACTTGACGGGTGCTGAGGGTTTGTTCCCCCCTTCCTCCCCTCCATTTTTGAAATTCAAATTGAATGCAATTTTCAGCTCATTTGAGCCAGAATATACTGTTGCTGAGCTTCAGTGGCTCTTAAATTCAAACTCACAGGAGAAAACAGATATCATCTGTCACAGAGGGTGGGAGAGAGAAGACTCCCGCATTTTATTCAGGGGAGGCAGAGCTCCAGTAACTAATTCAAAGCTTTCTGATTAATCGGTTAATCATTCACCAGCAAACCGATCACCTAATCAATGAAACCTTTGAGACACTCATCCTATGAAATCCTCTTGAGCAATTTCCCTCTTGCTTTTTTTTTTTTAAAAAAAACTGTTCCAGTCTATTTTTATATTGTTGATATTTTCATACCTATTTTGCAAACTGAGATGGAATATCTAGGCGGTCTTTATTCTGCACTTCCTGACTATTTTTATTGTTTCCATCTTTAATGTCTTTGTCAATGCTATTTACTTATGACTGAGAATTAGCCGAAGGCTTAATGCTGGCTAAGTAGGGCCAAATTTTGCAATTTTTTTTTTTTTTTTTATTAACAGACTCTCTGAAAATATGCTTCTTTCTCTAGGCAAATGTAAGTGCCAATTAAAAAGGGAAGACCCACTTAGATGGTTCTGGAGTTTGCAAGTGTGGCTAGTCTTCAGGGTGGATGTTTCAGAGGCCTTGAGAATGCCTCTCTATAAATTTCTGCCACTGGGTATATGCCCATGGAATGCAAATGAATTTGAATAATGATAGTCTAAAATTTCTCCTCTGATTTCAGAAAGGATATGAAGTGGCAATTTTGATCTGGAAGTGTAGCTTGTATGCTTATCCATGACTGTTTTCATGTAAGTCAAAATTTCCATAGGAACATGAAGTCTATTAGCTTTCTCCTGCTATTTTACCTTTTACTCCCTTTTCTCCTTACGATCCACGAGAGACAAGTAATTGTGTTATTTTAAAGTGAGTAGGAGTAAAAAATTTGATCTCTAAATACTGTTATTTCTAATGAAGTCAGTTTATAGTAATGCTACTTATGTAAGTGTGTGATTAACCCTATATATTTATGCACACATGTTTGTGTGTGTATTTACATGTCTCGGGGTCTCTAAGAATGTAACAGCAAGAACCTCTAAATGTTCACTCTCACATTAATAAAGTCATCAATCCCTTTATCCTCTTAATGGTAATGTGCTTATACATTAGAGTCCTGGTAGAAGACATTGACTTCATTTCCTTTATAAGGAATGATACCCTAACATATTATCCTATTTTTCTCTATTATGCCTGCATGAAGCTATGACCTATACTACAAGAAGTCAGAAACTACTGTGAAACTAAAGGCTGTGAAATTATGATTTATAGTAAGAAACATATATTTGGTCTCTGCCCCCCTGTTCCTGACACTCCCTTGGAACTCCTAATCCCTAGGGATTTCCTGTGTGAATGACAGGAGTGTCTTTTGTTCTAATGAGACCACTCTTGTGGGGCTCCTAGATGGAACTGGGTCACCAGAAAGACCAAGCCAAGATCGGAAGCTCTGAACTTTCAACCCCACCTCCCATCCTCCAGGAGTAGAAGGGAGCTGGAGAGTGAGTTAATAGCCTGTTGTGCCTACTCGAAAAAGCTTCCATGAAAATCACTTTACTACAGGGATGAGAGCTTCCAGGTTGCTGAACACATGGAGGTCCTGGAAAGGTGGTGCACTACAGAGAGTGGAAAGCTCTGTGTCCTTTCCCACAAACCTCTCCCTACATACCTCCTCATCTGTGCATCTGTGCCCTTTGTGGTACCCTTTATTAACATAATGAACTGGTAAAAGTAAGTTATTCCCTGAGTTCCATGCGCTGCTATCAAATAAGAGAAGAAGGTCATGGAAATCTCTCATGGAAATCTCAGACTGCAATTGTGAGTAGCCAACAACCTTTGACTGGTATTTGAAGTGGGGGTCAATGTTTTGGGACTGAGCCCTCAACCTGTAGGATATGATGCCCTTTCCAGGTAGATGATGTCAGCCTCAAGTCAAACTGTAGGATGGCCAGTTGGGACTGCTAAGGTATTGATGTGTATGTAATACTCAAGATATCTGAACACAGAAGTGTTTTGTGTTGGGTGAAAGAGTAGGAAAAACAGTTTGACTTTTCCTATGTTATTATATCTACCTTCACAAGGGATCTACATTTTTAAACTAATTACTAAAGTAGCTAATGGAGATTAGTTTTCCTATTTAAATATCTTCTCTCTTCTAGTTTCAAGTAGTAGTTGTTGTTATATTATTATTGCTACCACCACCACCACCACCACCACCACCACCACCAGGGATTGAATCCAGGGGTGCTTAACCACTGAGCAACATCCCTGCCCTTTTTTGTATTTTATTTAGAGACAGGGTCTTGCTGAGTTGCATAGGGCCTTGTTGAGTTGCCGAGGCTGGCTTTAAATTTGTGATCCTCCTGCCTCAGCCTCCAGAGACTCTGGGATTATAGGTGTGCCCACTGCACCTCGCTCAAGTAGTTATTGAGTGCTTACCATGTGGCAGACATTCACTGAGCTAAGATTTTTCAGTAGCGGTTCTCAACCTAAGTGACATAGACATTGGAGGTGAAATGTCAAATCTGTCTAGAATATGCACTCTGTCCCTGCCCTCTTCCACAGTTAATAATTAGTGGTATAAAACCGATATACTCTAATTTGGTATTGGGAGAAAGGATAATATGCAAAATAGTGGCTAAGAAAATAAAACGTTCACATTGAGATTTTAAATGTATAGTATTCTCCAAAAATGCTAACAGAATTGGGCAAGGGAAGGACCAATGAGGTGCTGTTATCCTGCAAGAAGGCACTGTGATGTAGGCAGTTCAGGGATCAATGAAGGGAAAGAGAGACCAATCCAGGAGGCAGGTATAACAGGACTCTAAGAGAAAGTTCCAGTGAGAAGCCTGAGTAAAGAACTGCTTGGGGAGAGAGCTCACTAGTGCACTAGAGCCTGTTCCTACGAGAAAGACAGTTATTTCATTTCTTGGAATTATGTAAGCCAGTGTTTATTTAACATTATTAAATATTAAATGATATAAATTTATAAAAATGATTATGTTAAAACCAAAAGTAATAAATACTCAAAACTTATCATTTTCTAATTACATTAACCACGTTTTGCTGTTATCTGTGCTCTGGAGGCCTGTCTCTTGCATCTGGATGATGGGAACGGTGTATCATGGGGCATGCTACTGGGTATCTCTTTATCAACTCCAGATACCACTGTCATGTTGGGTGTGGAAATCAGCCATCAGGGGAGTATTTAAACCATGGAAATCAGCAAGTGTCAAAAATTGGGACTTTATTCATTTGAGTGCCAATTGTTGAAATTTAACAGAGAAGTAGAGCTAAAGGGAACTGGAAAATATAAATAGAAAAATGTCAGAAGATAGCATTACTTTAGGGAAATGGTTCTATCTCAGTATAGACCAGAGTGTCAAGTTGGGCAAATGGATTACAGTTGATTTAGAAATAATTGGGAGCCTTGACTTTCTCTATATTTTTATCATTGTAATATACCATCAGGTGTTGCTTAATGGCAGGACTATATTCTGAAAATGCATCCTAAGGTCATCTCATTGTTGTGAATACATCATAACACATACTTCCATAAACTAGGAGGCTATAATAGGTCAATCACTTGACATGGCCTGTTGATGTATTTGAGAGACATGGTAAATATGAGATGTAGCAGGTGGCTGTTGGGGAACATGTGATCCTGTTTTATAGTAAACGTTTGTTTTTTTTTTAATGAGTATACTCTAAAATAATATAGTATAGACAATACCATAGTCCTAGATTATTATTATCAAGTATTACATACTGTGCAAAATTGTATTGCTATACTTATATACATCTGGCAGTATAGTAGGTGTTTACAGAAATATCATAAACATGTGAGCAAATGCCTAAGACTATGGGGTGGCTGCATCATTAGAAATTTTCAGTACCATTATAATCTTCTGGGAACTAGTGTATATGCTGCCTAGTTGAATGAAACAGTACTATGTTGTACATGATTATATGGTCATTATAGAAAATTTGTGAAGTAGAATAATAGCTAGCACTTCTATAATATTTTTCACATGCCCCATATTTTTTAAGTACTTACCATTTAAAACTGGAAAAAGACCTGTAAAGTGTTGGTGTTATTCCATGTGAAAGATGCTGAAATTGAGATTCAAAAATGTTCAGAGCTTTGGCCACAGCTATGATCTAAAAGCAGGAAGACCCACCTTGGAGTTCACTCTATTATCCTACCACTCCATCAAGAAATTGACAGTGAGCAATTGAATCCAACCACCTAGGAATTCTGTGATAAACTGAACTAATAGTGGTACCATCTGTGTGGGTTTTTGTTTGGAGGGGGGAGTGCTCAATTGTAACAGGATTTGAGGTGATGGGAAATCTAAGTGATAAAGCTCCCATGGCACTTCCTCAGCCGCCTTCTAGGAATGCACCAGGCTAGAGGAACTATCATCTTTAGGAGACAAGGCTAAACTTCTCAGGGATTAAGCACAGAGAGAAGAGGTTTAAGGAAAACTCACTTTAGGAAGAAAAAGAAAGTCACTTGGTGAATGAAAGAAAGAACAAGTAGAAAGGGAAGAAAAGAATTAAGAGCATAAAAAACAACATCACGAAGATAAGGAGAGTCTTGGGAGGGGGTTGCTAGTGAACAATGCCAAGGGCTTCAGAGGGATTTTATAAGGATGACCATATAATTTATTGTCCAAGTGAACTTGTAGTGAAAGGGTGCACTATTCATCATTAGGCCAGGAAACAGACAACCCAGCAAAAAGTAATCTATGGTCATGCTCAGTTATAAGGTGGGAGAAACTGGCAGATGCTGAGTTAATGTTGGTCTTCAAAGGACTTCTCTTTAACTAACATATCCTGAGCAGCTACTGTGAAGAAGCTAAAAGTGCTAAGGATAAAAGTATAGATGGCAAGATTTAAAAAAAAAAAAAAAACATAATTGAGAGGGAAAGATAGCAGAGGGATTTGGTATATGGAACACAATCATTCTTTGCCATCTTGTCTACACCTGGAGTCACTATTCACAATTTATTGCTGTATTTCTTTTGATAAATTTCAGACAATCTGTATATAATTAGCTAGTTTTGTTTTAAACTGAAAAAATGTAGCCATACTATTTGTAGGCCTACAGTGTACTTATTTAACATGTATATATTTTTCAAATGAGGACCTATCTATTTAGTATCCCCCTTAAATGTAACATTTGACCACTCCCTTATTGATGTATGCTTAGTCTCTTTATTTAGTTTTTGCAATTTCCAGTAATGGTAGGTAAATATTTTTATTCTTGTGGTCTTATTTTGGTAAGATATCTAAAGTAAGATTGGCTGAACCCAAGTGCTTGTACATTTTCTATTTTATAGGAAACTGTGAGTGGATCTGAAGAAATTACACAAATTTTTAATTCCAACAATTCCTAGTTAGCCATGATTTTCTTAGACTTTAATTTTTTTTTTCAGTTATTGGGAAATAGTACCTTATAGCTATTTTAATTTGCATTTTAAAATTATGAATGAAGCTGAGCATCTTTTATACTTTTTATTGGTCATTTGGGATTTTTTGAGTGAATTTACACATTTATATTGCCTTGCCAAGTTTTTTCTATTGAAATATTTCTCATTTTCAAACAGTATGTTTGAAAGATGATGCCGGGGCTTCCTCTCCGAGGCCTCACTCTCTCAGCTTTAAAACCTCACTGCAGGTCCCACCAGAATAACATCCTTTAATATGTTAGCTTTCCCCAGAAAAATCATGTAGGTTCCCATTGTCTATCTTGTTTGGCAGTGAAACTCTCCACAGCATCATCCCATCTAACATTTCCTGTTTCTGCTTTTTGCTTTAAATAAACAATCACTGTGAGACGGTATGCATCCCAACCACTCTCTTTCCAGTTTCAGTTCCTTCTGTCTGGAACCTCTTCTGTGATCCTTTGTCAGACTTGCTGGAACCCACTTATTCTTCAAGGCTTGGCTTAAAAGTCTCCTTTCCACAGCCTTTCCTGACCTTTTTAGCTAGAAGAAACTTGGATGTTGAAGTGTATGTCAGTGCCATGTAAGATTCATCCTAAAACAACAAGTATTATAGTGAAATAGGCCTACCTGTTGTTAATTAGTTTGAAATTTCTGAAAGCACAAGAACCATGCCTTACAATTCTTGAGAGTTCCCCTCTTTCACAAACTGTTGTTCCTAACGAAGACTGGAAGACCGTTCCTAACGAAGACTGGAAGACCGTACCTATCTCAAGGAGTAGACTCAGGGACAGCAAAAGTGAGGACAGAGAGGATGCGCATAGAATAAATAACAAGAATATAAAGTCATTCTCTGAAAATCAGAGGATGGAGCTTGAGGAGAGAGTAATTCTAAATAAACCTCAAAAGGAAGTGAGTCCAGGTGTGCTCAGGGGATGAGTAAGTGAATCATTGGGTATTCTTGTGGAGGGTGAAGTTGAAGTTAGAATGAATTGGTAATGAGCCAAATTTGCATCTTTCTCTGCAGTTGGGAACTGAAGAGCAATATGGGTATAGAAGATACCTAAGAATATATGAAGTAGAAGGAAAGAGATTAGAAGATAAAGATGCAGAAGAATGAGCATGAAAAGGGAGGAGTGAGTCAGAGAAAAGTTCTTGAGAGGGGATGTGAAAGGAACATTACATAATCAACTTGGCAGGATGTCTCTGATGTGGGAACAGAGGTGAGGGTTGTTGCCCCTGGACTCCAAGATGAAATTGTCCAGTGAAGCCATGTGTCACCTCATAATGTGGATGAGGTAAGAATGGATGGCATAGATGGGCTTTTGCGGATGTTGGGGGCATCCTGGGAGAGTGGGAATGAGGTACAGTTTCTGTGAGGACACAGGGAAGATGATGGCCTTAGTAGCAAGGCCGTTGTGCTTGGGAAGGCATGACATACCAGCATCTTTTTTTTTTTTTCATTATTTAAAGAATACTTTATTAGTTTCTATAATCAAACCCAAGTAGATGAAGACCTTATATATTTAATACAATGTGTTACCCTGTACAAATGGAAAAAAATAATAAGCTTAATATTTCTAGACCAATATGGCTGTTAATTTCTATACAATGCCAACTCAACATGGTAAATTGGGATAATTTTTCCAAAGTTGACAGCACAGCTACAGTTTTCAAAAATTCAAATTATATATATATGTGTGTGTGTGTGTGTGTGTGTATTTATATAAAAAGACCAATAACAGCAGTATGTTATGCATCAACAGCAGCAACACCTGTTCCAGGTTCTGCAGCCATCTGAACAAAATTATAGAGACATCCAGCACACTCCATTTAAAAAAGGGAGGGAGGGAGTAAAAAAACAAAAACAAAACAAAAGCTGAGAAAACAGCAAAGTTCTGTTACTGTTGTGATACTTGCCATCATTTTTTTAAAAATTAGCTTCTCAGTCATCATCTGAAAAGAAAACATTCTAGAGTAACATCATTAAAAACAACTCTGATAAAGCACAGTCACTACTGTGTATCATAAAGCAAGGCAAACCAGCATCTTTATAACTGAATCACGTGGTAGGGAGGAAGGCACCTGGGAGGCTAAATTTGTATTCTCATTGGGTTTTTAGGGAAAAAATCTAAAGGGCTTACTGGCATCTCCTAGATCCCCATTGTCTACTCCTTGCCTATCTTTTGGGTTGACCACATGCCAAGCCATACTACCCATGAAACCCTAAGCTTTACATTCTCTCTCTTTCTAAAGTATTACTATTTCTGTCTGGAATGTACATTATATACTGCTTGGATTGTGCCTATTAAAGTTCCAGATCTCAACTGAAAAGCCTTTTCTGCAGGTACTTCCTGCTGAACTCTCCTTCTCAAACACAAAAGCTAGGTCAGGTCTTCCTTGCTTATTTCCAGGCAGCATTTTCTGCTTCTCAACTTGTCTGAGACATTACTTCTTGACAGTCCCTTCTCTCTTGTGAATCCTGTTGCAGCTCATCTTCTAGGACAGTGCCTGACGCAGAGTAGTTGCCTAATAAATATATCTGGAAGGAAAGAAAGGAGGGAGGGAGAGGAGAGGAAGTGGGGGACATGAATTTAAGTGACATACTTTCCCCACTAATTGTTGACAGCGCCTGATATGTTTCCTCTGAAACAGCCAGGCTTGATCTACATGTAACTTGAGCATTCACTTACAGATTTGGGAAACCAATTTTTTTCCCTAGTATTTTTCTTTTTTGAGTGTGGTAAGAAAACTTACCACTTTAATCATTTCTAAGTGTACTGCTCAGCGGCATTAAGCATATCGACATTGTTGTATAGATGTCACCGCTGTCCGTCTATAGACATTTTTTATCATCTCAAACAGAAAATCTGCCCATTACATAATAACTCTTCATTTCCCCCATTCTTCTCCCCTCCACCCCTGGCATCCTGCTTTCTACTTTCTGTCTCTGTAAGTTTGAGTACCTCATAGATGTAGAATCAGTATTTTCCTTTTGTGTCTGGTTTATTTTCCTGATCATAATGTTTTCAAGGTTTACCCATTTGTAGCATGTATCAGAATCCACCTTTTTAAGGCACAATAGTTCATTTTATGTAACTTACAAAATTTGTTTTAACATTCATTTATCAATGATGGACATTTGGGGTATTTCTACAGGAGGCCATTGTTTTAAATACTAAAATATATAATTCCTCATGTCATTGGTAATCTGGGGCATAACCAGTAGCTAGTGGATTCCAGCAGGGGAAAAAAGAGTACACTAAGAAATCATCTTTGTGCTTTGCAAAGTCATCTGAAATATCTAGAAACATGAGGACTTGGAAGGAGAAGGAAATGCTCCATCCAGGCCACAGATGGCTTGATATGAAGAGGGTAATGAAGACGGGTGCCATGCATTTCACATGAGAGTACATATTGAAAATTGGGACTGAGAGACCATCTACTTTTTCATTTCCCTGCATGTTGAACTGGAGGAGGGAGATGGAAGAGAAGGGGCAGAAAAAAGTGAGACACCATCCAAGAAAAGACACTAGGGGAAAGAGATGAGAAAAAATGAAGAAAGGGGAGTTTGACCACAGTCTAATAGGTATTGCATAGGGCACAGGGGTGAGACACAGTGGCAAAGCCAACCCTTCTCAATTCTCAGCCAGAATTCAGGCAAGAAGCAACCTAAGCAAAAGACCTGTGAAAATTCACATATAGTTCATGACAGTGTGTAAGAAGACATTCCAGAGCTAACACTAGGTTCCAGTTCCTTATATTCAAGACTTTCTTTTTTTTCAACTGGAGTTTGGACTCTTTTCTTCTCCTTGTAGCTGGAAAGAATTATTGAACCTCACCCCATGAAAATCTCTCACGTGCCTGAATTCTTTCTCAGTTAAAGGTTGGAACTGGATTAAACTCTTTTTTTCCCTTAATGACTTCTAAGCTACAGTTTTCTAAGCCTTTAATGCCCTTTGAATTGTCGACTCTAAGTTCTCCTGGGTCAAAGCAGGTAGGAATAGTCAGATTTTATTGAATTCTGCTGGAAGTCAGTGTTCTTCTTAATGATCCTGTCACTCCCTTACATAGGACCATATCAGTTGTGGCCTCAGACTAGCCTTGGAGTGAAAGGGTGCCATGTTCCTGGAAGAAGCCCACTGGCAGGGCCATTGTGTGCCATACCCATCCAGCTCCACCTTTCAGCCTAGAGGCAGAACAGGTAACTTCCCAGGCTATTGATGGCCCTGAGATTGTGTTACCTTTTGGAAATATTATTATTATTTTTTCTTTCTACTTCAGACATGCAGCACATTGGCCCATTTTAAGTTGCCTCTGATCTTTAACTGCTCCTTCTCAGCCCCTTGGATCCATCCTTGGGGAGCTTCTTGCTGGTCACTTTGCAGAGCTCCCTCAGGCCAAGAAAGCCTCCCTCACTTTGTTTCTACTTAACCCTTGCCCTTCAGGGTGGTGAGAGGCCTTCTCTGGGCTGCCTCCCTTGTAGTCTGTTATTACTTGCAGGTGATTAGCAGGTGGCTTCTAAGCAGAAAGGAACATTGCCCGGGGCACTGCTCTCCCATAGGCTCTTGCCATTTTGCTACAAAAGAGAAAAATGGAGCCTTTGAAGAGTGTATATACACTATTCATGTACTTAGAAAGAGAGGAGTGTCTATAAAATTCCAGGAACAGTATTAGATTTTACTCAGTTATCAGAGAGTAGAACTCTCTGGTTATGGCTTGGGATCCTTTCGGATTTAAAGAGTTGCCATTTCTAAGCATCCGTTCTTTTAGTAAAAGCCTATTTGAGAATTTCTCTCTAGACACTAATCCCCCAACAAGTTGTATTCCACTGAGACAGTGTCCATGAAATATAGTAATTGGGACTGCATTGAGCTGTTCTTCTTGCGGAGGAGCTGGCTCTGTGACAGCACGCTGTGACCGGTATTGCACATTCTGCCCTGCGTTCTGGCTGCTCATTTGACCAGATGAAAGCTCCTTTCTCTACCTCCATCCTCCAGGCCTTTTTGTCACCTACACTGCTACCTTCAGATCCCCCAGGGGAAATATTATATGCTTCTTTCAATATCACTGTCCCTAGCATTAAATGAAACATTATACTTTTTTTTAATCTCTAAACTAATGTGAGCATAATGTCCTCTCAGACCAAATAAAAGAGAGAAAACCAACAAAGTAACTACATTTTCCTGAGTTTTACATAGCTCATTTTATTCCTATTATTTTTAGTTGAAAAGTAAAATTTAAGAAATAAGCCTAACCTCCTCTCCTTCTCTACCAAATAAACATTAGGGAGACATTTGCTATTTGGCATCAAGGTGTGTAAGAGCTGCATGAACATACCGTGGGGTCATTTTTTTTTTCCCTGCAGGTGTTCTCACCTTTTCTGGAAGGGAAGCTGGTTGTATCACAGAAGCTGGGTGTGGCATAGAATAGGCCTGAGAACAGCCCCTCTGCCTCCTCAGGTTCCTTGGCTCTAGGAGTTCACTTCCTAGTTATGAACATGTGATGTGTGTCTCAGAGCACCTGACCATGTTTATCATCCGTTCCAGTGTTTCCCAAATGCATCCAGACCTGCAGAGCAGAGCCTCCAGGAAGGGACCTGGCACTCTGTTTTTTTAACAAGTGTCAGAAGTGCCTCTTTGGGCCCAGCAAATCTGGGAAACACTGATCCATTCATTCTGGCTTTTTGCCAGCAAAGCTGTAGCTGAATTGCAGGATTGTCTGGGGGGCCAGGTGGGGCTTGTATGTGGAATAGTTTCTGTGGCCTTCTTTTCTAGCTTGGCTTAGATTATTTTTTCTGAGGGGATCTTGAACATTGAACAGCAGGCTCACTTTGAATGAACCAGGAAAAGAGGGAACCTGTTTACAGAAAAGGGGGTGAGGGGTCACCAACCCCTACCTCTGCAACAGTAAAACCAACCGAGAATAACCTTAAAAGGTAAAAAGTTGGAATATTCCTCAGGGTGACCGCTACTCTCTTGCTTGTCTCAACATGTTTTATATGACAACAGTCATAAAGGCTGTTTAGCCATCCTGTTGAAGTCACAAAACCAAGTGGATTCTTTGTTTCCCTGCATGAAAACTGCATGTGGTTCTTATTGCCTGATAAGGTGGCTCAGAAAAGTGACCCGTTTCAATGACCTGGAAATCTTTCCTGAATATAATCCTCTAGATTGAGTTAGATGATAGAGAATAAACCCAGGGAGCTTTGGGGTTATGCTGGGGAGAACCTCTAGCTGTAAATATACATAAGGAAGACAGGGAGCTTTTATTATCTGTTGAAAGATGCAGACCAGGCACGGCGGAACAATTGAAAACAGTATATTGGGTATGTAATGGAGTTTTAGATTTTCTCACCTCACCCAGTGTGGCTTCCCTGTTTCCCTGTTCTGCCCTGCCACAAATAAAGCCCAAGCTGGGGCTGCAGACTATATCAACACTAACAAAAACCCATGCCATTAGCCTTTCGTATATTTGCAACACTCTTTGGATCACTATGGCAACAATAGTTTTAATTATGGAGAGCCAAAATGATAACTTGTATATCAGATGTGGCTCACTTTTCCCTGTGGACAAAACTCTGATTTGAGAGAAGCTTTGTATGTGGATTTTTCTTCTAGGCTAGATTTTATTATCTGCTTTCACACACAGCTCTTTTGCTTATGGAATGAACCAGAAGAAGCTCAAGTACCGGCTGAAGGGCTGCTGGACAGAGGTCCTTATGGTGACAAACTGGACCTTTTTCTCTTGGAGACAGACTGATTGTGCTGGGCACTCCTGCATTTAAAAACCAAGCAAGCCATTGCTCTGGAGGGCTGTTTTAGGCTTCCCTTTTCAACCAGTGGAAATCTGCATGTTAGAATAGAGACTTGCATGAAGTATCATCTGGTAATCATCCTTGACAACGTTCAGGATTATGCTGGGGGGGACAAACAAGTAATTCCATTGCTGTGGCAGTCATGAAAATAACAAGAATCACAACAGCTTTCCAATCAGTGCTATGGAGGGGAAAACAGGGCAGAAAGAACACTTTCCTGTCTGTTTCCCCTGCCCTTTATTTCTGGTTCAGCTTGCTTATTTTTTGACTTTCTCTTAAGGTTGGGGGAGGGACCACACCATATCTGAATATTTCTGGGCTCCCTCATTTTGAAAGCTCTTGCAAAGCTAAATAATCATCCCCTTAGGTAAACATAAATCATTGTCTACCTTCTTTGCTCCTTGAGTAGACCTTTTGATACATTCATTAATTATGGCTACTGCCTAGTGGCACAGTGATGGCTGAGACACTGCTGTGAGCATCTTTCTTGGAACGCCCCGTTTCTGACACTGAGCCCTAAAATCCAATTCAGTGTTAAAAAGTCCTCTCTTCTTTGAGATGGACAGCCAGATGGTAGCAAGTAAAAAGAACTATACCTGAAATGTAGCAGCTTGGGTGCCAAAGAGAGGGTTGAGGAAAGAGGGCAGCACAGAGAATGCTGCTGTCCTTAAAACCTGGTGCAACTGCCTCTTATCTTGGGTGACCCATGGAATAAGATCTTGATTCTCTGCTCAATAGGTTTGCTGTCTCCACCAACAGTCCGGTTAATCAAAATCTCAGATTTTGAAGGCTAGAATGCCCATGCAGAACGATTTAAAAAGCACCGAGATTCTGATTTCTAATCCTTTTCCACATTATTTAAAAACAGAAAACAACAACAACAACAAAGTCTCAATTTTTGGTAAATCTTGCTTAACTAATGACACGTCTCTGTGTTTGTTTTCTTTCCACATTGAGGAAGCTTTGCGGCTATGATTTTGATTTTGGAGTTTAGGCATGTTAATTAAGCCTTTGTATGAAAGCAGAAGGGTTCTGTTTCTTGTTTGTTAGTTTAATAAGATTTTGTGTTAAGAATGGCCCTGAGAATCTGTCAGAATTAGCTTGGCTGCATATGTGTAGCTCAGTGCTTTGAGACCCTTGAAATGTCTGTTTTTAGGACATCAGCAGGGGGCTAATGAAAAGGCTTTGTTGATTTTAACGAATTGCAAGCCACTGTAGCCAAAATAAATATAATCTGCTTTTTGGATTAGTTGTCACAGATGATTTTACCTACTAACAGTGATTAAAGAACCCGAGTGGACCAGAAGCATAGCTGCTCTCTGGTGACTCTTGCTAAAATAGCAATAAACAGAAGTAAATAAAGACTTAGGGCATTAGTTATCTTTAATAAACAGTGACACCAGATAGACAATGAGCAGGCGTGAAGGGGTGGGAGTGAAGGCTTAAGGAAGATCAGGGTGTCAAATACCTGTATGGTGTGCAGCAGTGTGGTGCTTATTGGCACAAAAAGCATGCAGTTGCTAAAAATACACTAAAGTGCTTGCTGGTCATGTTCGAGCATTGTAGTTGGACCTCATTAGGAAGTGGTAAGAAACCCAGAGCCATCTCCTCATTTCCTCCTCCCTCTCCAAAGCCAATCAGATCGATTCATTGCCATTCCACTATCATCTTCCCTTGGACTCTGGGACCAAAGTTGAAATCCTGCAACTATAGGATTAGAGTATGAAAATGAAGGAAGTGTTAATTACTTGTGTAATTATTAACCTTGTAGCTGCAGTAATTCTACCCAGTTAATGAACGGGAGACCAGCCCTGTATCCTTTCCTGTATATTTCTACTCTGATGAAAAGAATGGTTTACCCCAGACAACAAACCTAGTCCTCTTATTCCCCTGGAAGTCTCAATCTAGATTTTCTCTTGTTACTGCTTAATTGCAGCATGAAGAAAGAAAGGTTCTGGCTGAAACCCTTTTAGGCAGGGCACGTAAGTACCAGCTAAAAGATGCCTTTAATGGTCAGAAAAATGATCAACTGTGAGAAGCTATGGTTTCTCCTATTATTTTTAATATTATCAAGTATATTAAATAATGTCATGAATACTTTAATTGCTAATGGCAAAGCAAGTCACAAAGCTCTCCATAGCTTCTCTCCCTCCTTCAGGCAGGTGTTTTCCTATTTGCATTATAGATGCAGTAACTGGTGTGCTCAAGGCCCAAGGAGTAGGTCATGGAAACAACCAGAACCATATAAGACCTAGTTGCCAGTTGCACTGTGAACTGGGCCAAAGCAGCAGTTCCAAAGAGTATAACCTTACTGTGGTTGTACACCTTCAAGAACTAATAGCTGTCATTTATGAAGGTCCCTCCATAAGCCTTAGGCACTGTACCACGTGTTTATAGACAGCACGCCATTTGATACTTTACAACAAATCTCTTCATCCTGTAAATATTTATTAAGCCATCTCAAGTACCAGGCTCTGCTTTAAAGATACAACAGGGAATAAAATCAATATAATTTCCTGTCCTCTTGAAGTTTCTAATCCATTGAAAGCAGCTAAGTCAATAAACACAATAAATTTTAAAAAATAATCGTTATATTCCAAGATGCTTGGAGATATGGAGAGAAAGTGGAGTAGAAGGGCTGGAATTCTAAATGAGGTGAGTAGAAAAATCTCACTGCACAGGTGAGGAGGGAGTGGAGACTTGAAGGAGGTGAGTGAACAGCTACATGGGCATCTTGGGAATAGTGCAAAGTAAAAGGGTACAGCAGTTCTTAGGCACATGCGTTTGTTAGAAGAGCAGCCTGTCAGCCGGTAGGGAAGGAAAAACGGCAACGTCAGAGCTAATAACAAGCAGGTCTGTGAGTCTGCAGCCCATTGCCAGAAATTTGTCCTTTATTCTTGGGGGAAGATATCCCTTGGGGAGGTTTAGGCAGAGGAGTACATGATATTTGTCACATCTCAAATCCTAAGGGTAGGTGTCATTAACCTCATCTCATGAATGGAACACGGAGGTCTGGTAAGTACTTCTAAAAAATCATGTTACTAGGAGCCAGAGAGACCATCTAGTTCCTCAACACTACTGCCACTCTGTGCCCACTGAAGAAGGACATGTCTGGTGTCTATGTGATATCCTTCTTATCAAATGGCAAAAATCTTATCTACCTTTTAAATGATAGTCTTTGAATGTCTGGATTTTAAATCAGGTTGTAACTAGACCATTCAGGATACTATTTGCCTCATTAAGTTCAGTTTCCAAATGAGGCAGCAGAGTACAGTGAAATCTATAAACTGTGTCAAACTGCTAGAGGTTATATTAAGTAGGCAGCCTGGAATGTGATTCTAGTTCTGCCCCCAGACTCTGAATCTTGTGAATCCTGTGTCTTGGAGACATTGTAGTACCTCCATAGCATTGGTAACGTTAGACACTAATATGTATTCAACAAATGCAGGGAGTGAGATGCCCATAGTCTGTGACCTTTTCATATGGCTTCTTTCTTTACCCTCTTCCTCCATGATCCAGGACAGATCCATGGGCAGAGAGCCAATTATCCACTGGACAGTACTGAAATGCTGTAGCAAGGAAAGAATGTAGTGTACAGATTTCACTGTACTCAGACATCATTTTGCATGGAAATAGTCTTTTGGGAACAATTCTTAGATTTCATTTATCTTTGGGAATTTATTTTCCAAATCCTATGAACTGTCACCAGGTGCTTAGAGGTCTCATTGTACATCACTAATGGTCTCTTCTGTCTTGTTTCTTTTTATGGTGAGTTTGAAAGGTAAGATAAGCATTGTTGAATATTCTCAAATTATTACAATAAATGTGCAAGGCCACATCCATGCAGGCAAAGTCAGGGACAGACTGCGCACATGGACAAATGCACACACAACTGGAGTTCTCTGTTTCCTGAGTCTTTGCTATGTTAATTATCTTAACCAACTCTTTAAAAAATAATCTAAATTATTATACTCTCTTCTTTGAGGAGACCTGCCTTGCTTGCATCAATCCCAAGTTCTGGGTGGGCCTTGAAAAGATAACTTTACATCTAAAATCTTTAGAATTTAGTGCATTAAATTAATACTAGCTCTCTAGCATACTCACAGCATTGCTATCTTGCTTCTCTAAATAACCTTGCATTCAACCTTGTAATTTCCACTAAGGGAGCACAGCTCCATGAATGAATGATACACAGCTTCAGCTTGCTTCTGCAAAAGTTTTCTTCCCACTGTATCTCTAAAGTTCTCATGCACCACAGTTCTACCGTTTCACGAGGTTTATGCAGCATCTGCCACTATTTCCCTGAATAACGTAACAAGATGCCAGTGATACTCAGACTTATTAGAATAAAATTTAATACAGGTGCTCTGTTCATTTTCCATGGAAGTCTTACTTGGGTGTCTGGCATTTTGAAATAAGAGGAAGTAATTATCTTGTTATACCACCGTACACTGACAGGTGGGATGGACCCGAGCAAAAGCTTGCTTCTGTTTAAAATTCAAATTAACACCCGGGTCAGCTCTGTGGTGGTAAAGAAACATGATATTCCTCCTCCATGCAAGACTAATGTGGGCGAGGAAAGCGTGTTGCTCTTGTCTGGTTTCTAGAGAAGGGGCCTAGCTATGGTGATAGCCTGTTTGTTTTCTTTCCTTGTATTCTTTAAGAGAAGAATAAAAAGAATGTATTCTGCTTTAGTAAGTTATAAAGAAGCAAACTGTTTACTAGAAAACATTGCTAACCTAGCAACGGATTTATACTGGTTGGTGTTCAAATTTCAGACATGCTTGCAGCCCAATGTTCTAAATGTGTGATTAGACTCCTCGCCAAAGCCTTAGAAATGAGATGTTTCTCAGCCTACACCCCCAAAGTGCTGTTCCCAGAATGATTAACATCTTGCCAAATTGAATGTAAAGGTGTCAGTGCCTCAGGAATGGCATTTTCTCTACAAAGGGACAAACTAGTATCCTTTGCTTAGCAGGTGATTAGGAATTAGCTCTAACAATTAGGAATTGGTTCTAGGTGGAAGAGCATGGGACCAAATCATGTGGGGCTCACGTTTGTGGGCCTCAAAGCCAGGGAATAATGAATCCCATAGTTTTGTTAGTGGCTACACATAAAATTCTTTACTCTGAAATGGTGAACAAAGCAAATTTACACCAATTTATATTTTAAAATATATAACTGTTCATGCCACATATTTAAGTATTACCACTAATGTTATTTGTAGTTCATAAAATGTTATGTTATTCATTTGATACTCTTAATAAATCTGTGATATGAGTAGAGTAGGCATTACTCTCATTTTATTTATTAATAAAATCCAGAGTTTAATTGATGTTTCTGGAGCCATAGATATTAACTTTGTATCACTTCAAATCTAGGGCTTTTAAAATGACAGAACATTGATTTTTATACATTATTCTTCTTTTTAGCCAAGATGCTCTTTTATTAAAATATTTATTTTAATCCAGACTATAGTCAGTTCATCACAGGAATTTGAGTTATGGAAAAGTCCCATTTGATTGTTAAAGCTTTTTTAAGAAAATAAAATCTCAGTGGGAAAGTTAAACAATAATAGAGAATAGAAAGAGCATTTGAAGAAATTTGAATGTCAGGAGTAAATTGAGCATACAATATGTTTATATAGAGATACATAGAGTTTCTAGAACTGTAGAGAAGAAAATTTGTACTTTTTTTTTTTACCCTTACAGATAGATAATAGATAATAGGCTTATGTTTCCCCCCACACCTGCCACCAATTTATTGAGCTGAAGCAGAATGAAATGATAGAGAAAGCTATCCTTTGTTTGAGACAGCAGGTTGCATTCTGGTTTTCCAAACTCTCTGTGGATTTTCATTAGTACATTTAAAATGAAGAGTAAGAGAATTTGGGGTATTCAACATATACTTAAAAGTCTGCCTCTGAAGAGAAGAATTCTCCCAGGAGTAAACAAAATTAACTATCCCAGAAGCTGATGTTTGGAACAGAATTACAAATGCCTTTAAATTTGGCAAAACGTGTTCAAGCATCATTTAAAAATAACAACTTTAAAGGGCTCATAAATAAAGACATAAAAGGCATTTTGACATTTAATACAAAAACAGCATTTTGATGAACTGGGTAAAAATGAATCATAGACATATGGATTACATATTTCTTATAGTGTGCCTGAGTTTTTAAATTGAGGCAGTAGAAATCTGGCAAAATATTTTTGGGGAATTTGCTATATATACTATATTTAAAAAGAGGTGAAGATGAACTCCAGATTGCTATGATTGCTCATGACATTGAATTTGATAACTTTTAATTTGTGTATAAGACATTCTTTGGAAATACCTCAATTTGTCCATGTGTTGTAGAAGTTATCAGTTGGAGACATTGTATACCAGTTCATTTCATCACATAATCAACAAACACTTGTTTCTGGTTGCTTGTTGAATGATACGCTCTGTACTATGCACAGAGACAGCTAAGACTGTTAACATGAATTATTGACTGTTCTCACGGAAGGGACATACAGTGGTAGAAGGGGCTCACAAATTTCTGGCTACTAGAAATTCGAAGTGTTTGGGGATACATAAAGGAGACTACAATGTATTTACTTTGTGCCAGTCACTATCCTAATCACTTTACATTCATTTTCATGATGAATTGTTAGGTTTCCATAAAATGGGAATTCTTTTTCCCCCTTTAATGGATGAGGAAACCAATTGTAATTGGTTAAGTGGTGATGTAGGCAGCTACATTGGTGGCACTCAATAATTCACTCTAGTGTGTAGTTACTGCCCCTTAAATTGAGCTTCCCCAAGATTCCCTTTAACCAACAGATTGTGGCAGAAATGAATTTGTTCTATTTCCAGATCAGTGTTAAGCAAGCCTAGCAACTTCCACTTTTGTAGTATTGAAAGGCATGAGTCAACTGTAAGAAAATCTAGTTACCTTGCTGGAGAGACCATGTAGAGGAACATACAGAAGGGAGAGACCCTGAGGCTACAGTGAGGTGAGAGAGAGAGAGCAAGAAATCTAGCCAGCCTGGTGTCCCAGAGGGGCCCAAACCTCAGCTAGTAAGTGAGCTAAATGTAGCCATAGGGAACTGCATCAGTAAGATCCCCAAGAAAGTCCAGCTGAGCCCAGCCCATACTGCAGGGTTGTGAAAAAACATAACACTAGGTTATAACTAAGGAATTTGGAGTGGTCAGTAATACAGCAAAAGAAGACCAAGACAGTGGATTTGAACCCAGTTCACCCTGACTCTTGTGTGTTTTTTTCTCACTGTTCACTCATAAGATGGGTGGAGAGTGGAGGCTAGACTCCAGTAATATGTGAGTACCTCTCCAGATCATCTGTACCTGAGATGAATGAATTATGAAAAAGTTAGTTTTGGGGTTTTTTTTTTGTACTTCAGAAAAACAGAGAAAAACAGAAGTGGTGGAATCCTTCCCCAGGGTCTTCTTGCTGCCTATAACTGTGTGTGTACCAGAAAGAACATGAGCCGGGTGTCTAGCAATTCTCATTCTGGATCTTCTTCCTGGACAAATGCCATGTAAATGTTTGTATTGACTATTTAGAATTATCAAGCTGATAGCTGATGCTGATGAATTTCTGCCTTTCACCTTGGAGTTTTCAAACTCCACACCAAGAAAAGCTTTGAAAAGTACACAAGTGGGGCTGGGGTTGTGGCTCAGTGACAGAGCTCTTGCCTTGCATGTGTGAGGCACTGGGTTCCATCCTTGGTACCACATATAAATAAATAAATAAAATAAGGTATTGTGTCCATCTACAACTAAAAAATATTTTAAAAAGTGCACAAGTGCAATACACACATGGCTGGGGAGGGTGATGAATAGTGACATGAGACAAATGGTGATCAAAAAGTATGAAGCAGAGACAGCGTGCAGCGGTCAGGGAGAGTTGAGGGTCCCTGGTTGATAACACAGGGGAGCACTTGAAAAGATCATTTTCTGGCAAGTCCACGTTTGAAGTGATGTCATCTTTTTTATTCTCTCAACTCAATTGCTTCTCTGAAGCTCATTCTTTCTATCCTGATGAAGAGCACGAATGTTACATCAAAGGTTAATACTTGAGTTGAGGCTGAAAGGGAGAGGAAGGTGCGTGGGTGCAGGCACACGTGTGCACACACACACAGTGGTAGAGAAAGAACCACAGATGACTAAAAGTTCTTAAAAATATGATATAAAAGCAAATAGCTGTCTTCCTCCCCTGGTGATAGTTCACAGGATTGCCTATGATTTGGATGTGGATGGTCACACTGCATACCAATGAGGGGACTGTCACTGGTTGTTTCCTTTGGAAGCTGGTGATGGTCAAGTGTATGGAAAAAGACAGTGTATACCATCAGCGCTTCTGCTGTGCACAGCAAGCTCCTGATTTGCCAAAGTAGCCATCACCGGAATTCTTTTCTCAGCATTTTCAGGATATGACTTAACAGTGTTCTTTTTCTAATTCCCTTTTGCAAACTCTCTGCAGTGGATTTACCCCTTCATGCTGTGTATGCAGTACCATAACAACAGTTACAATTTCTCTTTGTAATCAAGTACACATTTCAATGTTTTTGTTTGGTTTTTTCTTTTGGTACCAGAAATTTAACCCAGGGGCACTTTATCATTGAGTCACATTCCTAGCCTGTTTTATTATATTTATTTATTTTATTTTGAGACAGGGTCTCACTAAGTTGCTTAAGGCTTCACAAAGTTGCTGAGGCTGGTCTTGAACTTGCGATCTTTCTGCTTCAGTTTTCCATGTCACTGGGATTATAGCTGTGTGCCACTGAGCCCACCTTTTTTTTTTTAAAGCTTGATTGGTCATTTGGGGTTGGATGGTAGATTACTTTACTTTTGTATTCATGCAATCTGCATGCTAAAAGAAGACATATGTAATCTTTGCGTTCTCTCTCCTTGCTCTCTACCCTATTGGCAGCCTCCTTAAGGATAGTAGAATGTGTGGTTGTTTCTCTAAATGGTGTCCTAAATTGTGGCATCTTTGTGACAACCAAGGTGTGTGTCTTTCAGAAGTGGAATGGAAGTGGCCTTGCTGTTTCATCTTCTGTCTTCTCCCACTAGCCTAGCAATATGGTGGCCCAGAGCTTCCTGGGTAAATAGCACCTACAGATGAACCCAAGGAGGTGTGGCTGCCATACCCAGAGAAATCAAGACAATGGAGGAAATTCCATGTTTGCTGAATGTTGGAGGGAGGACCTTGGAAAGAGTGTGCTTACGTTTGCATACCCTGGTAACTGGTGCTTATTCTCACTCTAGTTTCTTCAACTTATATTTGGACTTTTGAATGTAGGACTGGGAAATAGCACTTTGAAAATAAATCCTTCTTGTCCCAAAGCCTAGGAATGCTGGATAGGGTAAGGAAGGGGGCAAAGGACGTGCTGCCTATCACCTTCCTATTGGTTCATGACATTGCCTCATGGGCTGCAGTAGAGCATAAGAGATGGTGACCTGCATATGGCCACCATGGCCATTCTGTTCCCTGGATTAGCAGGAACATCAGCACCAGGCACCCTCTTAGCTTGGCAGAGGAGGCATCAGGGATAACGTGCCCAAGAGCAATCTCTTTGCACTGCTGGTTAAGTGAGCCCTTTTGGAAATTGTTCAATTCCGTTCTTTAGTAATTTCAGTTGAAAATTAGGTGTGTTTACATGGTCAGAGCCCTTTTTCATACTGAAACATTTTACATGGGTGCTCCTTCTGTGAAAAGCTGAAAGTTTTTGAAAATTGCAGGGCCACTAATGGTTTGAAAAATGACCTTTTAGCAATGTATTTAAATTACAGGGGGGAATGAGTGAGCATTTTTATAAGTAACATTTTATTTTGTTTGTGTAATGAAGCTCATATAATAAATCAATATTAAATATGCACTTCAATATGGGGGCCAAGTACACATAAGGGTATGTTGCTAATACTAATAAAAAACCCAGAATTTTCCTCTTCAGAAAACATTACAAATATTTGTTTATTAATCCCCCATGTGAGAGCTGAGATTAGAACTCAAGCTTTAGCCTGCCAACAAATTCTCTTTATCCTCTGATTGTAGCAGACCTCACGGCACAGCAGTTCAGAAAGATAGTATAAAGTTTTTTTAAAAAGTGGGGGGGAAGTTGATAGGATTTTTAGGAACTTGAAATGGGTTTTTCTTGTCCACAGCCTATTGGAATAAACTTTTCTGGCATTTTTCATGTTGTTATTTCTGTTTACAAATACAGCATTGTTGTTTGCTGTGATTAGTATAGATTAAATAGAATACACTGATTCTTTATTTTCTTCCTCTCCCTAATTCCTCAGGATACAAATGAGGACCTTTCAAAGTCATAGAAGTGTAAAAATGGTGCAACTTCTGCTTTAATTATGATGATAGTTAATTTCTCAGGCTTCCACAAGGCTTATAATTATCACTAATAACAATGACTTACAGCATATAGAGTTTTATACATTGTAAAGCATTTATCACATGCATTATATCATTTGATATTCATAACTGCCTTTCAAGGTAGACAGGAAAGATGTTTTTATTCCCATCTTAGAAATAAGAAACAGGCTCAGTATGCTAGAGGGATAGTCAAGGGCCGCAGAGCGAGAAAGCTTGGAACAAGGTCAGCATCAGGGCGTCAGGTCCACTGATTGTGTAGAACAGTAGTGACACATTTTTTAAAATTCTAAATGTTAAATATAGCAATCTATATATTTTCCTTTCCTTAGATATCACTGGAAAAATATAAAGATATGTATATATAGCACCAAATGGGCACACTTCATAATTTTTAAATAATTTCTATATTATCATTAGTAGTATAGACTGAACATATAGTATGTGATTATTTAATAGAATGTAATTATATATCATTTACCAGCATGAATAAAATTACAAATGTGTTTTTGGACAGAGACAAGTTAAATGAAAACATGTGTGTATCCTCTATTTAAAAACTATAAACAAGTTCAGGCAAAAGTAGACTTTGATATTGCAGAGTCTTAAAATTGAATCCTGCTTCTGCCACATGTAAATGAGTGTAAAAGTTTGAGCAAATGACTGTTCTTTTTGACCTTCTCTTAATTTTTTGCTTTTATTTATTTATTTTTACTTTGGGCAGTGCTAGGGATGTAATTCAGAGCTCAATCTCTATTAGTGCCTGCTCCTGTTTTTTTAAAATACACTTTATTTCTTAGAGAAATTTTAGATTCTTAGCAAAATTTGAATATTGAGTCGTATGCCCAGAGATTTCCCATAAGCATGCTTCCCCGACACATGTAGAGTTCCCCATGAGCAGGATCTCCCCCCAGACGGGTACATTTGTTACAATTGATGAACCTACATTGACACATCATTATCATCCAGATCCATAGTTCACAATAGGGTTCACTCTTGGTGTTGTATATTCTGTGGGTCTGGGCAAGTGTGTAATGACATTTATCTATCATTATAATATCATACAGAATAATTTTATATAAATGGTTTCACTACCCTAAAAGTTTTCTCTGCTCCACCTATTCATCATACCTCTTCCCCGTGGCAACCCCTGATCTTTCTGCTATCTCCATAGTTTTACCTTTTCAAAATGTCACATAGTTGGTTTTAGACAGTGTGTAGCTATTTCAGATTGTATTCTTTCACTGAATAATGGGCATTTCAGGTTCCTCTATGTCTTTACATGGCTTGATAGCTCATATCTTTTTAGCACTGAGTTATGTAGTCTATCATATGGATGTACCAACATTTATTTATCCATTCACCTCCTGAAGGACATCTTGCTTGCTTCTAAATTTGAGAAATTGTGAATAAAGCTGCTATAAACATCCATACGCAGATTTTTGTGTGGACCCAAGTTTTCAACTTTCGTTTACTTTTTCCAAGCCTGTTTTGTACTTTGCAACTATAAAATGACAATTAAAAGACTCATTTAATAATATGATGCATATTGATGAAATCAATGCCAAATACATATGTATAAAAAACCTTATATCTGAAAATTGTTCAATAGATGGTTGTCACTGATAAGAGCAACAGATATTTAGAGCTACCATTTTTTTCAATGTATATAGTTATTTGCCTGTAGTCTTCACAGCTTTCTCAGTAATGATCTTTGTTATTCATTGTTTTTTCAGGACATAGTTCATATCAAAGTATGTAGGTATGTTTTTAGTAAAGTAACAATCCACAATCATGTGAAGGAGTGCTTCACCTCGCACATTTGGTTTGCTCTAAGCCAATCAAGTCTCCATATATAGTCAGTAATGTATAATGTACCTCACTGCAACAGGGAAAGCATTGTCTGCCCCATTTCCTGACATCAAGAGTATAATAGTCTTCTGTCAGACTTACTCAGTAGTGTCCTAGTTATTAGAAATGCCAAATTTTTATCCTCTGTCCAGTCCTGTGACTTGTGCTGAATTGATGTGAATTGCTTTTGTAAGGTCAAAACCTTCGTGACAATATAGTGAAAGTTTCAAGGAAGGTAGTGATGATGGATTTTTCTTTAATTCATTGGAGTGCTTGTAATAAAACTAATGAATGGAAAGGACTGAACATTTTCAATTAGCCGCATATAGTAAAATCCTAAAAATAATTAGTGGCTGAGATGGTGTGCAGTTATTTTAAAATACTGTTTCTAGTTTGTGAGGATCTTGGTTTAGTTTGCTTTGGAATCAAGCCATGTGGGAAAGAGGAAAAACCTATAGTGTGTGTGTGTGTGTGTGTGTGTGTATGTGTTTCAGCAGAGTTTTTTGTATTTCCATGCAATAATATAGTAATAGTAGCTAATATTTTTTAGCATTTTGTAATTTATCAAACTTTTATTTTAACTTATTCCTCACAACAACACTTTGAGGTTAGCATTATTATTCTGTTTATTTCAATGAGGAAATAGACTGAGTGAGATTATACCTTTAAGTTTACATAGCTTAAAAAAGTAGTCATAGAGTTAAGCTAGGTCTTCTGACACTAATCCTGTATTTCCGATATTTTTTGTATTTGTTCCTTTGTTTTGTTGGTATTGATGGTGGTAGTCTCTCTCTCTCTCTTTTGTCTTTTGTAGTGCTGTGGATTGAACCCAGGGACTCACCCATGCTAGCCAGGTGCTCTGTTACTGAGCTACATGAACAACCCTTTTTATTTTCTTTTGAGACAGGGTCTCACTAAGAACCTCAGGCTGGCCTCAAACTTGTGTTTCTATGGCCTCAGCCTCCTGAGCTGCTGGGATTACAGGTGTGAGCCACCACACCTAGCAACAAGGACCTTTCCTTTCAAGGAGGAAAATGCATGTATTTATAGTTTTTGTTGTTTTGCAGGCTAGTTTTGCCCAGTGGGAAGTGGATGTTATGTTTAGGTAACTTGTACCATTCCAGGCCTTTGGTTCTTACTTGCTTAGACAGAGGAGGGTTGCAAATTATTGGTGAAAATTGGAAATTTGTGAATCTGGATCACATGTGTTCCTGATTGAGATTTTGTAACTATCACTGCTTTATATTATAGTATTATTCACCTATACATTTATGTTACTGAATCTTCATGAAATATTTTTTATTACCCTCATTTTAGATATGAGGAGTTTAAGGCTCAACAGTATTGGACCTCATTTTCCTTGCAATTTAACTGAATGTTTCTCAAAATTTCTACCCAAGTATTTCAAAAGCACCAATCAAGAAACATGTCTGTGTGATTTGTGAGGCTATGACCTAAAGTAACCAGTAGCAATCAAAACATGTTTTTTAAGTCTCTGCCTTATATTTAGTATGCATGTAAAATCTGCATTCTATTCCATAATATATGTTTTAATAAAAGAAAAAGTTATTTCTCAAACTCAAATCAGAGGGTAAAATCTAAACCACTGGGGATGCCCCATGTTTTTTGGTTTTTTTTTGTGGGCCGGGGCGGTTACCCCCATAGTATATGGCCTTGCACTTAGGGGTTGCCCAACATGATTAGGTAAATCCCAGATCTTTTCAGTTTTAATGATTCAGCTACATGGTTACATATTTTGCCCAAGATTTTAGTTTATCTTTTTTGGCTTGCTTCTGCGTGTGCTCTCTCTTTTTCTCTCTTTCTAATTCATTTTATCTTTCTTCATTCTAAAATGATCTCAGGGGACTCTCATAAAGACATGTAGTTCAATCCAAAAACCTGTGAAAATCAGGATGAAAAAACCCAGGGTGTCTATTAATATTAAGTTGGGGTATTTAAGGGGAGAAGAAGAGATATCCCCATTATGGTTCCACAAGTTTGCTAGAAATAGACATTTCAATTTTGCTTTCAGCTCCTTAGCCCCCTGCACAGACATACTCAGCCCTAGTTTTGCCTTGTGTAATCCACTTTTAGGAGAAGCCAGGCTAGACTAGCCCTGAAGTCTGAGGGAAATGAGTGCTTGGGGCCTACATAAGATGGTCACACTCTGTGATTGCCATCCGTCCTGATTAACACTCCCATGGCAAAACTCACACCGAGTATTGTTTGGCTGCCTATTACAGCATCCCTCAGGACAGCTGGAGGGTATAATACCAAAACACAGCATGACTGCGGCAGGCCTCAACCCTGGTTTTCTGCCTGCAAGTCCACTGTGATTTCTGACTAGGATGGATTACCCTCGTTTCTTTTCCATCCAAATAGCATTCTGGATAGAGTTGAGAGAAATGTATAATAATATGTTCAATGTAGTGTTTTTCTCATTAGGAGAGAATGTGAGTAAGTTGGAATTTTAATGGTGAACCTTTTTAATAGCATTGCTTATGATTTACTATTCTCCTTGGGATTTTTTGCAGAGTCTTAAGATCTTAATAAAAATATATATTAAAAAAGAGATTTGGTCTTCTCCCTTTGGAACAGGTTTAAACATGAGAAAGGAAGGATAAATTTGCACAGGAGATTCGGAAAGGGTGATCTTCCTTTGTACCCCTTTTCCCTGTACGTGGATGTGAATGAGACTCAGCAAGAACTAGAACTGTGCCAACTGGCATGGTTCTGATTAAATACTTCTTTATAACTTTGGATTTGAAGGCTTTCAGGTTATACACATTTTTAAAAACATGCATTTTCAGAGTTTGGATATGTCTGGTGTGTCCTATTTTGTATACCTAGTGTGAACCACATGAGATTCTTAGGTCAGTGAGATGTCCCAGTACAAAGGGGTCTTCTACTGGTGGCAGGTTCCAAGGGCTTGAAGGAAGGGGATATTTCTTGGCCAACAGAAGTAGTAAAAAATTAGACTGGATTGCTCACATCATACTTGTTCATTTTCAAATAGGCTCACAAATTGCTGCAAAGCCCTCTGTGTTCCTTTACAGTCCTTTTCTGGTTCCAGACGTTTGATCACAAATGCAGCTTTTCCCTCCTAATGCTGTGCAGGTTGATAAAACAGTTGCCGAGCCGGAATCCCTGAAGAAATTATTAATTATCTGGTTAATGTGCATCAGGCTGTGGGAGTGTGAGATTAATCACCAGCAGTGGGATGAGTTGCTGAAGTGGATTTTGGTTTTTTGTCTCCTGTCACTCGGTAATGGCTTTTCCTTCCTTCACCATCAGGTGAACAGGTGCAGAGCTGCTGTGTTTTCATTTTCCCAGAGTCAGTAACAGCCGGTGGCCAGGCAATGCCTTTTCCTCAGTCCTGCTGCATGAGCACTTTACAACATGGAGTATTACCTACTCAGAATGTTCCAGCTCTTGGAGAGTCTCCCAACGTGACAGGGCCTGCCTCAACTTTTTCAATTTTCCAAACGAATGCACATGTCCACACACATCCCTCCACATTCTCTCCCTCTCTCTCTCTCTCTCTCACGCACACACACACACCACAGTTATAAATGTATACAAAAACAAGTTATTTGTGTGTGCTAGGAGTGAATCCATGCATAGGGCTTTATCTCATTTCTTTCTTTAGAAATATGGTCCTTATCTTTAAATGTACAACAAAACTAAACTAAACAAGGGAGAAAGATGTTTTCAGCTATTTCTTTAAGGGGGGAGGGAGTTCCACACTTGTTATTTTGTAGGTGATAACATAACACAGGTATTGCATGAATTCTCTGGATTCTTCCTTTGCTTTGTCTCTTTTGGGTGCTGGATCCCATGTCCAGGGAAGTTCTCTGGATTCAGGTGCATCACTCATGTGTAACCTACTCTCATCATTATGGAGAGCATGTGTTCACAATGTCAGTCTTTTGTTTTCGGGATATTAGGGTTCCGTGGAGTTTTTGGCATCATGGAGCAAGGTTGGCTAGCATGGAATGTGATGGAAGGCAGGGCGCATCCTCAAAGGGAGTTTCAGGAAAGCTCTGTTGTCGAGTTAAGGCTGAGATTTCCTGACCATCTGTGCAGTGAACAAAGGCTCAAATAGACCGGAGATATTGGAGGATTCTGTAGGTGAGTCCATATTATCATCTCCATCATAGTAGGCTGGAGACTGAGACTTTTCCAGAATATTCTCTGCTTCACAGTGATGCCAAGGATGTAAAACTATCAGCAGTACCATTGACTTTATTATATTTACCTAGAGTTTGAAAGTTTTCAGTTTGAATAACTAAAATGGAATGAAAGGTACATATAATAAAAAGGTAGCTAAGTTAAACTAGGGAAAACTGGAATATAAAGTTTAAGAAAATATGATGTCTTAATTTTTCCTTTAAAAAATAAATATTTGTTGAGAGTCTTCTAATTGTGAAGCACTATTCCTTATAATGGGGGCTACAGTGGTGATGAGACAGACAGGGTCGGGTACTCACAAACCTGGAAAGTCTAGTGTAGGTCTTGCATTGTTAATTATATATACAAAGACAGCTTTCTGGAATTCCATGAGCAATAGTTGTTAGGAGGACAATCAAATGGGGATATGATTGAAAATGACTAGACAGTTGGAGGTTTGCACTCTAAGGGATCAGCTTTGAGTAGAGACAGAGAACTAAATAATGAAGAGGAACCAACCCTGTGATTTTTTTTTTTTTTGTACCAGGAGTTGAACCCAGAGGCACTTAACCACTGAGCCACAATCCCAGCCTTTTTTATTTTGTATTTTGAGACAGGGTCTCACTAGATTGCTTAGGGCCTACTAAGTTGCTGAACCTGGCTTTAAACTTACAATCCTTCTGCCTCAGCTTCCCAAGCCACTGGGATTATAGTGTACACCACTGTGCCCAGCCCCTATGAAGATTTGAGGGTGGAATGTTCTTGGCATATTGAGGATCAGGTGCAAAGGCCTTGAGATCGGAATGTGCTAGGCTAGTTCAAGGAACAGATAAAAGAACAGCACGCAGGAGCCTAGTGAATGAATGTTGGATTTGAGGATGGCAGGTAAAGTGACCAGATCACATTTAGCGTTGCAGGCCCACCCTCAGGGGTGTACAGTGTATTATTCTGTGTGTGATGGGTAGACCTCAGCATCTGTTTGCAGCTGTGAAAACTTTGAAGTCCATTGCATGTACTTCCTATCATGTCCATTACATATTTAATTTGCTTGGCTAATCTTTCTTTACATGGAGTATAAAGAAAAATTCAGCCTGTACTGGATTCCAGTTTGTGTGAAATAAAATGCCATGTTGTGTTGGATGGCATTGAAATGGATGTCACTGGCCATTATCAGCACTGGACCCTTAATCTCATTTGGGCTAAGGAGTTTTCCTTGAGCGATTCAGAAGGAGGTAGCATTTTGTTGAGGATATTCTCTTTATATTTCTGCTTAGTGCTAAGATCCCAGAAACCTCTTAGAGCCCCAGCATGTCTGACTTGCCATCAATTTCCAGATAATGGCTGGGGTTGGCAGCCACACAGAATTCTGTCAACCTATTTGTGTTCTAAAAGCTGAGCCTGCCTACTGATCCTGTGGCATCTGGGAGTGGATGGAATTAGGCTGTCTCTGGGCTCCTCTGAATGTGGCATTTCTGGTGTTTGGGTCTTTCCTTCTCCTAGGGCTTCCTGAGCTTGCTCTGATAAGTAAAGTCAAGTTTACTTTGGTAAGCTCAGAAATTCCCAGCAGTAAAGAGATAAGGCCCAAGAAAAAGAAGTGTCTTTAGGAGAAAAGCAGCTGTTTCTGTGTATATAAAGCACAAGTGCATTTTTAAATGACTTTAATTTTAGCAATCTCACAGTATATTTAGCTAGAATACCTGGAATATCCTATGAACTTTGAAGTTGAACGAAGTGTTTGATTAAACTGCTCGTCTCTGGCAGAACTGTCTTGTCTGCAAGTAGAATAGTCTTGAGTTATTTTAGGAATGTAAATTGCAGTGTGTCAGCTATGAGAGGGTCCGTTGTTTATAGGACATTAAGAAATTGGTATAAGAAGTTGTCGGTAAGGAGGTGGTGGTGATACATCTTTCACTCTAACTTGAAGTCCCCTCTTGAGTTTTCTGAGGAGTTACTGCTGACTAGTTTGTGCTGGGGGCTTTATCAAAGTCATCTTTGGTGCTCATTGCAACCCTGCCAGGCAGATTCCATTGCTATTCTTGCTTTGCAGAGGCGATTCAGTAATGTGCCCTGAGTGGCGATTCAAATCCAGGCCCTTTGCACTGGGCCCACTGCCTCCTTTCCTTGGCTCCGGGAAAGGGGGATCTTTGTGCACCATCCTTGAAACAAATGCTCGGTTGTCCAAGCAAGAACATAAGTGGATCCCATGTGGAGTTACCTCTTGTTTTTTTAACACAGTAATTCATACCTGGTAGCATAACTGCCAGAGCTACACAGGGTGGTTGGTATCAATGGCATGCAAATAATATGTCCTTCAACCAGAACATCCACTGTCTTTATCCTCAATTTCTCAAGGTACTTATAAGTCTTCTGGGTGGGTTTTTATGTTATATCCCTCTGAGTATTTTTCCAAATGGGGCCCATTCCATCCCCTGAGTATTTAGGCCACTAAGGCCTAACTGTGCAGGGTTCTACTGCCTGTTCTCTCTGACTCATGTTCTCTGCATTCCTTACAGCTGGGGAATCAAAGCCTAAGGATATTGCCTCAATCTATAATCTCATTCTTCCTATTCTTTTTTCCATAGTCTCCTTATACACACACACACACACACACACACACACACACACGCATATACTCACACACGCACACATATAGTCTTCAACATACAAATAACCTATCTCTTTGCAAAAATACCTTTTAATTTAAAGAGATTGACCCTAGTGCTAGAAAAATCATGGTATTTCAAAAAAGAATCCTAGGAAGAATTTCATGCTAGGTGATGTTGTCTATAGACATTTCCTGTGACAGGGATTTACCAGCTTGCAACATTATGTAGCACTGGTAATATGTGCTATATGACATGGGTCTTGGAGACATGATAACAAAGATAAAGAGTAAGAAGCCACATGACTGTAGGTATGTTTTGCGAAGTTGATAGTAACATGTATACACATACATACAAGCATGTAAATGTTGAATACAATTATGTACAGATGGGCCCTTAAATTTGGGCCATGAAGGAAACCCCAGCACTCTGGTCTCAGGCAGAAATCATTAACAAATGCTCAATGAAACAATGGCAGCTTTGTGCCATTTTGACAAGAAAGAATGTGAAGGCAGAATGAAGTTTAGTGACCACGGAGGACCACAGACCAAATGCGTTCACAGTAAAGAACTATCCCTAAAAAGGCTGGCAGAGCCACTGCTGTACATGTAGCCACTAACATTAACCTCTCCATTAGGTGGAGCATTCTCTGGGATGAATTTTGTTTCAGTCACTAGTATTGCTTTTAGTAGGAAGCCACATAAACATTTCAAATGTTACATACTTTTTTAGTAAGTGGAAGTCTCAAGAGATGGGAATTGTCACCTAACTGCTGGGTTGTAGAAAGCGTTAGGGATAGTTTCAGTGTGGAGGGGTGTGAATGAGTGCACTGGAAGGTGGACAAATCAGACTCCATGATTTCCCTTTTTTTTCCTGGATGCAAAAATGGTCACCATTATTTTCAAGGTGAGAACTATCATGGATGACAATAAAGGACTTAGGAAATAGAGAGGATTCAGAAATTAGAATTTGGGGAAATGTAAGTTGCAAGATAAGCCTTGTGAGGGCATGCTGATAGACTTTAGGTGTGAAAAGAAGTATTGGTAGGCACCTGGTCACTGATTATTTTTTGAGAAAATAGTAGTGTTCTGCTAAAGAAACTACATTTAAGATTTTAGAAGGAAGAGGGAGGACTTGGGGTCATATATAGTAACCTGTATGTCAGGGTGCTAAGAAGAGGAGGATTAATAATTCACTGCAGGTGAATTAAATATACCTTTTCTTGGAGGACCACATAAATGCTCAAGGACTTTTCTACTTTCTGACTCTCTCACTCTGTCTCCAACCCTGCCACCTACGCACAACAAGGTTGATGTATTTTTCGGCCGTCCTAGCCTACCTGCACGTACTCATTCACTTCCAATCATGTTGTCCTAACAGATACATAATCACAGAACCAAGACGCAAACCCCAGCAGCAATGAATCTGGGATTGCTTCTCATTGTCTAGCCTTAGTTTCCTCTGGCATGACAGCTGGGAGCTTGCAAGTGAGAAATTGGGCTCCCTGCATGAATATTCTAGAAGCTTATTTCACTTGGCAATGTGACACCCTCAGTGCACTTCTAACTTCTGCTATTTCTCTTCACAGTCATTATCTGAGATTCACGAGAACTGGATATGGTTACATGTTCCGGAGTTCTCTCCAGTGTACACTTTGCAATTTAAAGATACAGATATCGTAAATGTATTATGATTACCTCTGAGTCCTTAGTGTAACTAAAGGAGATCAAGCTGCTGTGGTTTAAAATTTTATTGCATAATCTACCCTTGGTCCACTCCTTAAAGTGTCAAGGTCCTTATGATTTGGGACCATGAGATAAAATGTGAGGCTTACTTTCAGTATAAAGGTTTGAGATAATAGGGTGCACAGCTTAGGGTAATGTGACACATTAGGTCAAAATGCTTTCTCCCCAAAGCAGTGTGAACCACATGCACGCATTTACGCATCCACACCCGAGATGTAATTTTGCTCAGTTCTCTAACTGCCTCTGAGAGCTTGTTTCCATCGCCACTTTCTTCTGGGAGGTTTCCAATGTCAGCAATTTGAACACCAACATGAGTGGCAATAGCTTTTCCTCACTTTTCTGGGGAAACATAAGCATGTTATATTAGAACTGAATATTCAGAATTTCTTGTTTGTCTTTGGCAAAGCTTTAAGATTCCTCATTTGTGAGCTGTCAGCTGGAAAGAGCTAGCATGTTATTTGAGGTATCTCACCTTTGACTTGCCTCTGTGGATGCTGACCATTGAAGGCTGTGTACAGTGCTGCAAATGCTGATGTATGGGGTATCCCATGCCTTATTATTTCAGTCTGTTTTTAGTAAGATTACTAAATCTCCTGATTCTGAATGATATAAAAGCAAAGTTAAATTTCTTAAGTGACTTTATGAAATCACATAGATTGGACCAAAGTGTTAAATTTACAAAAGCAAAGAGATGAAGGGAAACACCCCCTGGCTTCCTGGAATGAGTGCTTTTAATGCACAAGCCTGCCACAGGAGACATCACAAAGGGCCGTGAGGCAGTGGGTTTTAGCTGTATGTTCGGAGGCCTGGTAGGTAATCCAGCTACGTTTTGGGTACCTGTGGCTATGAGCACCTGTCAGGCTCACCCTTTGGATGGGTTGTTTGGTTTCTTCTGTTTTCATCACCCACCTCCCTGTCTTCCACCATAAACAGATCAACATTAGCATCCTCTGGTATCTCTGACAGCTTCTGTACCTGCTGTGTGGGATTCATAGTGCACCATCATATGAAGTTGGGGAGTAAAGCACACTGAAAGGGCTGATTCAGGGCCCCTACTCCTTTCATCAGCTCCTAGAATTGCAAAATGTGAACTAAGCATCCCTCCCTTCATCTTCAGTGACCCTCAGCATTTTTGAGCCTACCTTGAAGCCTTTGGCTTTAAGAATAAAATTGGTAACGAAAAGAGGAGAAATGACAGCATGAACTCATTGCTTTTAAATCATTTCTCAGTCATATTGGAGAATATTAGCATGTGAACATTGTCCATAAAATTTAAAACCAATAAGAACATTGAAAGAAAAGATTCCAGATGTCTTAGCAAATACTATTCATGAGAATATGGTCAGGTACTAATATGGAAACAAAACCTAGGGCTGTAATTTATGCATTACTGGTACATAGCCCTGGAACTTTCTTTCCATTATCTATGAAGTTTTTTTTTTTTTAACCATTTATCACCTGAAAGACTCCCAATTTTTTTTAATAAAAAGGAAATTAATAACATATGTATTTCCTATTTCCCTTGGAAACCTTAAAAACTCTCTTTAGCCCTATCTGTGACCCAGGAGCCTACAAGAGGACAGAACATGTTGTCCCATTCCCAAGGCACTTAAGTTAATCTGCTGTATTGAGCTGGAGAGGCTAGGGCCAGCATGGCCTTGCCCATTGCCCTCCTAAGGAGGTTTCCTTTGCATCTGACAGTACAGAAAGCTGCATCCTAGTGTTTCCATGCATGTTTCCCCACAAAAGCACAGGTTGCTTTTCCTTGTGTGTGTTAAATCAGGTACAGTAGCCTGGAAACCCAGGTTCCATTTATGACTTAGTTTCTATAGAAATTTTCTAACAGTTAAATATTCACTAAATCCAGGCACTCTTAGAGTATCAAAATTGTGAGTTCTTCTCAGTCAACAGGGTTAATATGATATAGCATCTTTCTATAGTAGTCTTAACTTAAGGGTAGGTGTTGGGGAGTTCAGTTTGTGCTTACGATGCAGAAGGCTTGGGTTCAATCCCCAGCAAGACACATACATAAACAGTATATTAAATGGGTCCCATCTTCCATTGGCAGATCTTAATGATTCCTTAAGGACTTTAAAATGAATAATAACTCTTCTAAGTTGAATTAATTAATTAATTAATGCTAGAAAAGGAGTTATCCTGTTGCTTGGTCAGACTAATAGATCCCTCTGAATTTTTTTCTCCCTGCATTTCTTGAGTTCTAGGCTCTCTGCTAAGGTCCCAGCTTTCTTATATCATTTCACCTCCTAATTTGTGAACTTGTTGTTTGTGCTTATTGTATAGAAGTCTGATCTTGTTTGGGATGCATATTCATTATATTGATAAGAAATGTTCACCACATGCCAGGAAATAAGCTAGGTCCTTCTATGAAGTGACAGTCTGGGGCTGTACTTGGACCCAGCTCCCTCTCCTCATCAGCCATGTTGTCCATCTGAGTACAGCCACACTGACCTAGTGGTTGCTCTGTTGATAGAGGGGTGATATCTCAGTTTTTAAAATGACTTGGTTCTTTAGAAATTGTGCACTCCACAAAAGGAGATTATTACCAATTTTCCTAAAATTGAGCTAAGGTAATTGAAGCCTGGGATGACACTAGAACACCACCATCCCTTATTTTGGATGAACAAAATTATGTCACACATTTAGGGTATTTACCAATTCTTTTCTGATCCCCCTGTACCTTTATGTCCCTTGCTGATCATATTTCTGAAGTGTTGATTATAAGCAATAGTTGTGTCCTTTATAGAAGAGCCTATGAAAATGGGTCAAAAGTGTGTTCGAAATGACATTTGTCATTTACAAAAAATATGTGTGTTTTTAATGTCTTCAAGCCATTTTCCCAAAGTGTAGTCCACAGCCACACTGGCAGTACTAGTTAAAAATGCGGATTCCTTGATCTATTTAATCCCAATCTAAGTGTGTGCCTTGGGACTCTGCATTTTAAACATTCCACAAGGCGATTGATCCCTGGGCACACTGATGTTTGAGAACTACTGACCCAGAAAAAGTTATCTAAGGCAAAAATGGTCAGAGGCATCTAAAGTGCCCCCAACCCCAAGAGTAATTCAGCGGTTCTGTCATAAGTACTGTCTTTGTATGACAAATCCAGTGGCCTTCTCATTTGTACACCCCCCCACCCCCGCTGCCCCTGTTCATTTCTTCCCAGAATTACTTTCTTCAAACTTCCATGCTCTTCACAATGGCTGATCAATGAACTTAACATAAAAGACCAACTTAAACTCTTCTCATCTCTTTTCATCCCCTCCACGGCAAATGCCCTTTCATCTTCCCAGACATTCCAAAATGTGGCAAAAAAGATTGCTCTGCAACAGATGCAGTTCTTTCTAGGTCTCTAGGTAACATTTTAACCTGTGTAATGTTCACTGCACAGCATCTTAAGTAATATTCCAGGAAATACACTGCTGCTTGTTAAAAAGGATGGGACCCCAGAGATGTCTTTAAATATGCCTGTAAAGTGAGAGGTGCCAAGAGAAAGATAATATGGCTGATTATAGTTATTTACCTTACATTTTCATTCGCTTTTAACTGGGTGTAATTTAGGGGCATGAAATCTCTTATTGGAAGTGTATTTGCATTAAACAGCTCTAAGCAACCATGAAAGTGCAGAAACTGAAAAATTGACAGACTGGGTTCCCAGAATCCCAAAGTAGTATTTTTGTAATAGGCATACAAACAAATCGAATAAACATGTTTTGCTTCAGCGATTTAAAGAATATGGTCTTTGGAGTAATTTGTCTTTTTTTAACTATCATTTCTAACCTTTTCATTGCCTATCTCTAGTTTGCAGCTCCCCCTAACAATCTGTGGCAATTTCCCAACCAGCTGTTGATGTTCTAGTGCTTGGTGCTTTGTTTCGATTTCCTTGAGCTATCAAATCAACCTATAAAGGGGATTACCTGAGTGCTGTTGTTTCCCAGGTTTGCATTTAGCAGTGGGTTTGTTTTTCTTGTGTGTGGGTTTTTTTTTGTTTTTGTTTTCTCAAGATGTGTCATTCTGTGGAAAGTATGCTTGAAAAATTGCAATGGCCCTCAGTTGCAATGCTCAGGCCAAGTATCAGAAGATGCTTTTAATAACACGAACTCCTCTTCCTTCCCAATTAATAGCAACCCACCAAAGCTTTGATCTGTTGAAATTTCAGCTTGGATTTTTAAGAGGTACAAATAAAGATTTGCATAGAGTTTCTTTGGAAGAGAATGTGTGTATATTTCATCAATCTTGATGTGATGTGAAAAATCAATCATTTGTATATGCTTTCCCCTTTATAGACAATGGGGGATAAACAAAATCAGTATCTGCCCTTGAACTCTGGAAAAGTGAGTAAAAGAAGCTTCATATCTAGTTAAAGAGAAAGCAAGGAAGCTTATTAATAGTGGATGTTCTTTAGAAGAAAGTTCTGATGTCCGTTTGGATGCACTTTGAATACTGATTCTTTGGTCTGGTGGTAGTGGTAGGATACTGCTACTTGTCAAATTATTAAGTAGAGGAAAAGAGAGAGAGAAAGAAACATAAGAGAAGTGCTCTCTTTGGTTTCCTTTTTTTCCTTTTCCTTACCTGCCCTGCCCCTGACATTTTAATTAGTCTGTCTGGCTATAGTTGGCAAATACGCTTTCAGCGACATCTTCATCATTAGGAGGAAAAGTTGACTCTAAGCTTGTTTCCCACATTGTAAGTAAGATTTGCTCATATGAGAAGTCCTTTCAGTTTATTGGAACTTGCTAGGGTGAAAGAACATTTGTATCTTTCAGAGGAAAATTTTATCTTCCAATTAGAGCCTAAGAAGACATCCTCGGAGGGAGACTTATTGTGTTGAAACTGACTTCCCTGTTTTTCCATGATTCTGATAAAATGACAAAAATATCCCCCCTGATTGACCCTCTAGGTTTGGCTTCCTATACATATCATAATGTGCTTTCTATATAAAAACAAAAATGAAAACAAACAAAAACAGATCAGTAGGTCTTAATGGGCTTTACGTACTTGCTCTTAGATAGGTGACATATTTTTAAAAGTAAAAAACATGAAAAAAATATTTTCCAAGTAACTTCACACTGGGAAGAAATTGAGAGAAGGGTCTTATTTGCTGTAAGTAGCATTTCTTTTGTAGTTAACTATCAAAGAAATTAGATCAATTTTATGTCCCTAGGAATAGTGATATTGTTTTATAAACTAAAACTAGAAGAAACATCTATTTAAATATCATGTTTTTAAAAAAGCATATTTTGGGGCTGGGGTTATGGCTCAGTGGTAAAGCACTTGTCTAGCATGCGTGAGGCACTGGGTTCCATTCTCAGCACCACATATAAATAAATAAAATAAAGGTCTATCAACAACTAAAAAAATATTTAAAAAAATAAAAAAAATAAAAAAACATATTTCTACCATAGTGTGTTTATGCCCACCTAATTTTTATGTTTTGTTCTATTCATTGAAAGAAACAAATATAGAGAGAAATACATATAGCAGAGCTGTACCAGGCTTTGAAAAAATACATTTTTTAGCAGTTTTATTTTATTTTTTAATTAATGGGAATTTAGAGGGGGGAGTGGTCTGGATAAAATAGACTAAAAATAAACAGCTGTATACTACTTCATTAAGCTGCTGCTTGGAGTGATTTTCCCATTGATTAGTCTCAGGGCTAATGCTGGTTCATTCCTCATTTCATTGCTAATTAACATCCGTGCTGTTCCTGACCACTTGACCGTGTTCTCTGGTGAACATGTGCTGGTTTGGAAAATAATCACTCTTTTCTCCTTCCCTTCCCCCACAGTTGTCTTTCCCAGTCTCCAGCTTCTCCCTCTTCTTCCTAAAAATAAGATTTTAAGCAAGGTGGGAAAGAACATTGTCTTTAGGTACAGCCTGCTAGTTCCTCTGTAAGGACAGCAAACTTAATAAAGAGATTAGAAGCAACCAGGAGAGATAAACATAGCTACTCTACCCAAGCATTTGATCGAGGGCCTGTGTAAATATAGATGATTCGCCCAGGCTACCATATGAATTGTTTGGCTGCGTTTATTTTGCGTTTGTCTCATTGATTCAAGCTCTTTCAGAATATTTACAGGACAAATTACCTGGCTCAGGGAATTATGACCAAAGACCTTTAAAAGAGAAATTGGGCATTGGTTTTAAGGCATCTATTTTTGATCACTGTGTACCTTTTGGTTCCTGAGTCTGTGAAATAAAATTCACTCCTGGGTCATGGTTTCCCAGTCTGACACATAGTTACAGCTTTTGCTAGGTGATCCACAGTCAAGCAGAACATGGGTTATAATCGGAGCAGAATACTCAATTTGGCAAACCAGGATTAGAGATGGGAGAAATCCTCAGTATAAACATGATGAAAATCGCTTGCTTCTGTTCCAGGTCAGAAGGTCAATATTTCCATAAACTCAAGCCAACATGCATTTTGGAAAAGCCTTTCCAGAATCATTGAATAATGTGTTGTTTTGACTCTCTTCCAAATCATAGCATCTCTTTTAATTGAATCAAACATTACATTGCATTTAGAAAATAATTTCAAATTAATTTTGATTCTTGCAATTTAGTGCATTACAGTCCCCAAGTAATCATAAAGTAGTTCTTCCTTCAACTCTACCTTTTATCAGCAACCACTAGACAGACACCTTTACATTTCTTCTGCTTTGAAGCATGGCTATTTTCCTTCCCATCAACATTTATCCAATAGGACAGATTTAAGAACGTGTTTAAACCTTATCATTTCTGTAAGACCATAAGCTCCTCAAAAGGAAGAACTATGTCCTGTTTGTTTACAGTTCAACAAATAAGCACATGTTGGTGACTTCTTGGCAAACACTGTGCTCAGGAGAAATGATGCACTCAACTGAATGAAGGAGTTGAAGGTTTTAAATGTAGTAACGCCATTTCTGCTTGGTTTGTCTTTAAAGTTTATTTTATTCATATATTTGGAGTTCATATTTATCCTCATTTCTCTGATGGAACCCTTGCACTATATTAGACAGGCCGAAATTTTCGTTTGACCTGATATAGAGTTGTGGTAATTATTGCTGAGCAGCAAAGGATGGTTTCAATTTAGAGGAGACTACAAGTTCCCTGAATTTAGGAACAGTGTCTACTTGTCCTCCACCCTGTTTCTGTTGACTATGATATTGCCTGGTAAATTCTTTGCTAACCTATGCTGTCAAATGTAGGAAATAGACAAGGGAGCATTTTAGGCAGTGGGACTGGTATGAACAAAAGCTTGGAAGCTGGATGCGTATATATTTTCAACCAAGAGTTTACTGAATGTGATATATATCCAAAGGAATACAGAAAACAAGTTTGGAAGGGTTATGTATGTCCAGCCTGTGAGTTAGCTTTAACTGCATAGCTAAGGAATTTGGACTTTATTCTTGTGGGCAGAGACGGAATATAGTTAATGACCGATCAGTGTAACCTTTATTGGAAGACAGTCACCTTAAAACAAGCTAAGGTTGGTCGTCACAGATGAAGAACACAAATGGTGGGGGGAGAATTGGGTCTTTATTCTGGTTCTAGTGATACCAGGTAGGGCGGGTGGTGGGGAGGGTGATTAAATAATTCAGATGTGCTGGCTTTAATTGCCATAATAGCCCCAGTGCTGTGAAAGGATGAGAGGACGGCTCTGTGTTCCTTGCTATCTATCAGCTTGTTACTGCTTCATCCTTTCCTGGAATTTAATTTCTCCTTATTTTCTTTGCCTGATATGCCACTGGTTCAAGAAGAATCCCACAGGCTCAGCTTGTATAACCTGAGGGCCTCTAAACCTCGAACATCCACGTTACCTCCAATAAAGAAGACAAAAGGAGCTGGAATATTCCCTCAGAGCTTTAAACACCATCGCTTAACTCCCCATAGTGTGATTTCTGTTAATAGGGGTGAGTTTCCTTTCCACTGGTGGAGGTCATGTGTAAACCCCTAGGGGACCTTCAGGACAGAAGGCAATGCTCTTACTAGGAATCTAAGGTTTCAGGGGTTGAAAATCAGAAAGAGTCACACTTCCTCTTGGAAATACAAACAGATCTTTAGTAAGGGGTCGCCTTCTTGGTGGGTGCCCCTGATATGATATTTGCCTCTTAAGTATCATTTTGTTAAGGACAGAGTTTTAATTGTGTTTTTGTAATTGAAATGCTGCAAGAGACACACTAGAAGTTTTCCGTTAAACAATGTTCTCTTTTGTAAATTACATGATAACTTCAGGTTGAAATACCTGCTCACAGAGAATACACAGATTTAAAAGTGAGCACAGTAGTAAGAATGTATTTATTTTCCTTGAAAATTTCCTGTTTTCTCTTGATGCTTGATTTCCTCTGCCCCTGAAAGAAAAATGGTGCTGTGAATAAATAGTAAGAAACTAACTGGAAACTTTTTTGAGAATCTGTCTTAATTGGCCCATGTTTTGCTGTCTCCATGGTGTTTGTTCTCTCTAGAATATAAACTGATGAGGACAGGCAAGTGGCTCTTGCCAAGCTTCAAGACAGAAGCAGGCTTATTATTCATGCTCATAAGTCAGCCACCTATTATGTGTGTACTCTGTATGTCTGCTTGTGCATGCGTGTGTATACACCCCCCCCCCATGCATGTGTGTGTGCATGGAGGAAAGGATTTTCTTATTGAGGTTCAGGAGAAAAATAAGTTTCATTAGTTGAGCATCAAGGGGAAATTCAGCCATAGGATTGATTGTAATAAGCCTCACCATTTTACTAAAAATCCATTTACTTGTTGAGCTATTAAGTGATGAAAAGGATTAAGAGAATAAAAAAAGTCTAATAAAGATGATAACAGTGGAGCATTTTGCAAGATTTGCATGTGAATTTATAACATTATAATCTGTCGGCAGACAGCGTTGTTCAGCAGAAGGGAAAAACTGTACCATACATATAGGCATAAAAAATGCAGCAGCAGAGTTTCTGGCCAGGAAACCTTTTTTTTCCATATGGGCATCCATATGTTTTATCTTGAAATCCATATTTTTGGCCTTGATACCCATATGTTAGCTTTTTGCCCAAATAACATTGTGTAATCATTCTTTATTATTTCTTCTTTCCTAGAAGATATTACTCCAAGATTTGAGAGTGGACCAGAATGGGGGGTGGAAGAGAAGTTAATGAATTATTTTGCATATTAAGGATCCAGACATGTAAAGAAAACAGTGCTATGGGAGAGACATGCGCACAAATTTATGGTTTGTGTGTATGTGTGTATTGTGCATGTATTTGTTTTCAATACTAGGTTCATGTTTTTTTGGTCAAGGCAAGACCCCCAGCAGTTGAGTTTTTATATCACAGGTCATCTGTCCCAGATTGATGTATCCATATATCCAGCTGGGCATTGAAGAACACTTTGAAGGTGGGAGGAGCGAGGGGACATATATGACTGAGTGTGTACTTCCCCACAATGGAATTTCCCAGTATATATTCATTGAACAGCCCAGATTTTGTTATTTCTAGCCCAACAGAAGCAGGGACAAGGTCACATATTTCATTGTGTCATAATGTCTAGTTATATGTAAGACTTCTGCTCTAGACAGTGAACTTGTAGAGAATAGAGTTGGGGTTGTATTTTATTTGCTTTCCATCTCTATCTCATAGCTTATGTTTAGATTTCAACTAAAGAGATTTTAGCCATATTAATCTGTGAAAGTTCATTCAAAAGGGAAAGATGATATAGGCTTTATAAAACTGCTCGATTCAACAAGTTCTCAAACAAGAAAACTCAGTTTTTTGCAAGCTGAGATTTAATGTAGAGATAAATTTAACTTCTTACAGTATGTGTGCTAAGCTATCTTCATATAAGTTCCAGTGTTTTCAACCCTAGTCTAAAACAAACCAGAAGGGTCCTTTTTCCTGTTTGCTCCACTTTCCATACAGGTTTAAATAATTATTAGATTTAAACATCCTCATGTAAATTTACATAGAATTTACTCAATTCATTAAAAGTTGATTAATTAAGACAACAAAGCCACTGGATATATGACATACTCTTCCCAATCAGAAATACTGTTGGAAAATGAATAAAGAAACAAAAAAATAACAAAATTATGAATATTTACTTTGTGGAACTTTCTAAAAGTAGAGCCATGAAGAGTGCCTTTTTCTTTCCTGACAGGCACATTCGCCTTCTGGAGGTGAAAGCATAGGATAATGTACCATAGATTTACAAAAGGAGGCCAAAGTGGAGAAATTCCTTTTGAAAATAATTTTATTTCATTGAGGGGATTTCTGCTGTCAGCCACTTTTCTCCTTGTCCTGATGGCCTAGCAAGGTCAGAAGTGGGTATTCATGGTCTGTCAGCCTCAGGACCTTTGATTGACAGTCTGCTGAATTGCTCTCTGCAAAAAAAGGCTGCTGCCCTGTGCCTAGCATGTGCAAAAACCCTCTATGTTAACCATTTTTCCCAGGCATTTTTTGGCTTGAAATTGGTGCTTCAGCAACCTTCTTGGAAACATCCATTCAAAGAAGCATGTGTCAGGGCCACCTCTGCTGGATATCTGTCAGTGTGGAAAGTCAGCATTTTGACCTCCCACCAAACTAGAAAGGTGTCAGCAATCTTTTGCTTATTACATTCCTGGGAAAACATGCTGAGATAACTCTGTAACTACTCAGGGTGTAACTTCAGTTGATAGGCAGAGGAAGTAAAAGTTTACACTTCTCAGTTGTAAGAGTTTTAAACTCTAAAATTCTGCCTTTTGCCTTTTCTCATTCTTCTGAGGATTAGGATGCAAGTAGGAGCTTATTTTAAGATTCCTCAGGGTGCATTTCATTCTTTGACTCTTCTATTCTCTGCCACATTACCTCACCGCATTAGTACTTGTATCTCCCTCTGATGGCATCTAGTTTCCTTTCCATTCACAGTGGCCAGGGATCATATCTCTGATCCACTTAGGAGCATAGTGAGCTCTGCTCCTGAGAATGCATGCTTTCTCACTCACATTAATTGATCTTCAGGGCTCTATTTCTGGATTTCAATTCACGCACTCATTTGGCATTTCAGATATTGTTCCTTTGAGGGATAAGTGTTAAGTTGGGTGCTAGGAAGTAGATAAAGAATATTTTGTTAATTCTGCTGAAGCATGTTTTTATATAGGTATTGATGAGCATCTGTGTGAATCCCACATTCCTGAAAGTAAAATATGGAAATGTAAAATATAATAAATTCATCTGGGCCTGTTGAAGGAAACGAGCACTTAAAAAGAAAGAAGAAAAGGGAAATTTTAATATCACAGTCAATTCATTGAAACCATTATAGTGTCTAAATATGAAATACATGAATAATTAAAATAAACAAGCATTTAGTCTCAGAAAAATAGTGGGTTATTCCTCAATTGAAAGTCCTTTTTCTAAAGATCCACAGAGCATATTCCTTCTAAAAGCCAGTGGTTGCTACAATTTGGAGATAACACATTTTATGATGCTATAGGAAATAGGAAATAAGGGAAATAAGCCCAGAATTGGATTAAAAAATTCTGTACCTGTAATAATGAATTGTTGCCATGAGAAAAACACCTAAATTAGAGGAAAGTGATTGTCTGTCTTAATAAAAGCCAGAGTGGAAAGCCCTTCTTCAAGTAGAAGTAAAATAAGGGAAAAATTGCATTGTTGCAGGGCTAATTTGATGAAAGAATCTCAGTAAATTGTGATTGCACAGTTAATAAACCCTAGAGCTTTTTTTGGAAGACAAAATTAGTTGTTTAGTGGTAAAAAAAAATCAATTACAAATTGTGTGGTCTTCTTTAACCAATCAGGCAAAGAAACCACCATAATAATGAATACTCAAAGTGAATAGAACCTCAGTGCATCTAAGATTTAGCTCCTTATTTTCAACAAGAGACTGAAAACTAACATCCTAAATTTGGAAAATGTTCCTTCTTATGACTCTGAATGAATGTTTCTTATTCTTTTGATACCATAGGTTGATGGAGAGTGTGATGGGCATATTTAGATTTATCTTTTAATACAGTTCTATGAGGGTGATTACCTTGTAGTTTGTACAGAGAGGAAAAACTAGCCATTCCAAGAAAGCAGGTATGTTTTTCCACATGTGGCAGAAAATTATAAAGTACATATGAGTAGGTCAGTTATGTTAGAGAAAAAAATGTAAGGTTCTATAAACAGAGCCATAACATATATGTTCTTATAAATGAAAAAAAAAATCCACAAAGCAACTTAAAGTACATACCAACATGCAATATTATTGTGGTATAAAAGTGACAGCCTATCCAGTGACTAAGAGTGAATCTTTCCATTTTCTTGACCCATGTCTGGCATGTACTAGTGTAAGAATTCTTGGAATTAAGGGTAGTTGTATTTTGATAGTTCAAGTTTAAATTAGTTCTTTTAGTTCAAGTTTAAATTAGTTCCTTGAAAAAGGTATGTTTCTACAGTAAGGATATAACACATGGCAGTTGGACTACTCTAGGAAAATCTACCCAAGTGACATGTAGCTAAAGTTCTTTATATGTTCAACACAGAGTTAAACAGGTCCAAGTGGCCCTCTGGGAGGATCTGGGCTTTAGAATTGGCCCAAACAAAGTTGGAATCTTTTCTTCATCACCTCAATGATATGGACAAATTACTTTGCCACTTGGACCCTCAGTTTTCTAATTGGAAAATGCAGAAAATGATAATTTCTTAAAGGGTTGTGGGTAACTGCCCTAAGAATGAAAGTAGTAGTTATAATATTTGTAGATCTTGGCAATATACAATTAAGAAAATAAGAAAACAAAACACTAATTTTCAAATCAAATAATGGTTCTTTGCTAGTAAATGAATTCTTGAGGAAATATAGTCTCTTAGGGGAATCAGAGAAGTTTTTTTAAAACCTATTAGCAAAACATTTATGGACTATGATGTCAGTCAATTCTTTTTTTTTTTTTTTTTTTCCTGGTACTGGAGATTGAACTCAGGGGCACTCTACCACTGAGCCACATCCCCAGCCCTATTTTGTGTTTTATGTAGAGACAGAGTTTCACTGAGTTGCTTAGCACACCGCCGTTGCTGAGGCTGGCTTTGAACTCGCGATTCTACTGTCTCAGCCTCCCTAAGTGCTGGGATTACAGTCTTGCACCACCGTGTTCAGCTAGTCAATTCTTTATTATGTGTTTTTTATAAATATGACTTCAATTTTATCTCTTACACATTTTACTAAAGAATAGTCTTCCTGTGTCATTACATCTTTCACAACATTTAAAATGTTTGATTGCTACTATAGGTTTATATGAATATCTTTCCACCTTGACCAAAACGTATTCTTATGTTATCCAGTCAGATTTGGAGATGTGGAATTGTCTTTGCTCAGGAAAGTGGAGCACAAGGAGGGACAAGTCCCTGTTCTAGCTCCAGGTAAGCCTGTAGACATGGGACTGTGTATCATCTCAAGGGAAAATGTGAAATGGAGTGGATAACACTCAGGTTGGCTGAAGTGCAGAAGAGAAAAGGACCCAAGTTGTGTTCAGCTGGTTGTTGAAACTCAAGGGATACTCAGAGATCTTCCATACTAGGCTCAGTTTGGCAATTCCGAAATAAAAATGAGATAGAAAACATGGAAAACTTCTTTAGAAACTCATGATGCTGTAAAGTTTTTTGAGTTGTTTATATATACTGGCAATTAGTGCTCTATCTGACATGCATGTGGCGAAAATTTGCTCCAAAAATGTAGGCTCTCTCTTCACCTCACAACCTAATCCATAAATGGGCTAAGGAGCTGAACAGATACTTCTTAGAAGAAAAAATATAGTCCATCACCAAATATATGAAAAAATGTTCATCATCTTTAGTAATGAGAGAAATGCAAATCAAAACTACTCTAAGATTTCATCTCACTCCAGTCAGACTGGCAATTATCAAGAATACAAGCAACAATAAGCATTGGCGAGGATGTCAGGGAAAGGCACACTCATACATTGCTGGTGGGATTGCAAATTGGTACAGCCAATCTGGAAAGCAGTATGGAGATTCTTGGTATGGAAGCACACTCATACATTGCTGGTGGGATTGCAAATTGGTACAGCCAATCTGGAAAGCAGTATGGAGATTCTTGGTATGGAACCACCATTTGACCCAGCTATCCCACTCCTTGTTCTATAATGAAAGGACTTAAAAACAGCATACTACAGTGATGCAGCCACTTCAATGTTTGTAGCAGCACAATTCACAATAGCTAAACTGTGGAAGCAACCTAAATGCACCTCAGTAGATGAATAGATAAAGAAATTGTGGTATATATACACAATGGAATATTACTCAGCAATAAGAGAGAATAAAATTATGGCATTTGCAGGTAAATGGATGGAGTTAGGGAATATCATGCTAAATGAAGTAAGCCAATCCCCAAAAACCAAAGGCCGGATGTTTTCTCCGATAAGTGGGTGCTAATCCATAAGGAGGGTCATGGGATGAGTAGAGGAACTTTGGACTGGCCAAAGGGGAGGGAAAGGAAGGAAGGGGGCATGGAGATAAGAAAGATGGTGGATTGAGATGGTCGTCATTACCTTAGGTAGATGTATGATTGCACAAATGGTGTGAACCTACTTTGTGTACAACCAGAGATATGAAAATTTGTGCTCCATTTGTGTACAATGAAGCAAAGAGCATTCTGCTATCGTGTATAACTGATTAGAACAAATAAATTTTTAAAAAATTTTAAAAAAGAAACTCATGATGTTGACCTTAATGGTAAAATAGAGGAAAAGGAATTAAGAAAAGGAATGATGGTTGTTAAAGGCTTGAGTTTCTAGGAAGGAATTTATGTAGGAATGGGGCCTGAGCTTGTTTTTAAGGAATAAGTAGTAATTGAGTGAAAAGAAATAACCTTGGGATTAAGCATAACTCCTTTTACCAGAGAGGAAAGAGGAGGGCCTTGTGAGGACCAACTTACATGAAGAAAAGGAAGCCTGAATCTTGGAGAAGCAGTGGAAAATGAGACTGAAAATGTAGTGAGGAAGAGGGAGACTTCTCCTAATCTAAACCCTACTTAGATACTTGAAACCCTAATTTATAGATGGTGAAAATGGAGCCATTCAGGCTAATAGTTCCAAATACCCTGCCTGCCTCTCAGCACCTCTTACCCATGTTTCCTCCCCAGACAACCAGACAATCATTGTTCTATACATGTGCATATTCATATATACATATATATGTAGTTAATATATCCTATGTATGTGTTATACTATGTGCCATATGTTCATATATTTTACATGATTAAATGAATATATATTAGATGAATGCACAATGAATTTTATGTTCATATTTATATTTAAGTGAATCAAACCTCTTTCTCTTTCTGTCATGTATGCTGTTACCCTTCTGAAATATCTGAACCCTAAGTCATATGGTCACTTTTGTCCTCCCACTTAGAATAGTTATACTTCTGAATATAGTCATTGATTTTTTTCCCTTTCTTTGAGGGATCTGGTAAGGGCTATGGGGAGAGGATTAGCTGAATGCAAAGTCATTCGATTTCATCCTATTTCCTGTGCCTCAAAAATAAGAACAACAGAATCTATGGAGTGTAGCCAGCCTCTTAATTTACTGTGGAACTGTATGGCCATCATTAAAAATAAATTTAGTTAATTTATTAGGAAATTATTTATAAACTAGAACAAAACAGGTATAAATCTTACTATAATAAAAGCAGCACCCAAAATAGAAAGCAGCCAACATCACTTCAGACCTGTGCTAAGTGAGGTTTATTGTTTATTTCTCTATCTGGATCCCTGACAGAAGGTTCCAGAGAGGGTCTTGACCTAGACTAGAGGAAAGGAGGAAGCAAGTCCACGAACTGCAGAGCCCTCAAAGCAAAACTTTTGAGTGCTTCTAAGAGGCCTTCCCTTTGCTTAAATAATTGTTCCAAAAGCTGGAAGGTTCTAGCAGCTGTTACACATAGACCAAGATAAAGAAGTGGGGTTTTAAAGATTAAGTTACCATAGCTGGCACGGTGTCTTGAACATAATAGGCTCTTAAAAAATGTTTCATGAATAAAACGTTATAATGAATAATGTTTCATTAATAAATGTTTCTGTAACCCAGCATGCTGGTTACTTACTATATATTCAAGAAAGCAACAAATGTATTTCTCAGCCTAAAACCAAATCATCAAACCTAGTTTCCCTCTGCAGAGTGTTAAGTGACTTATTGATGGAATTCTGGAATATTTCCCTCACAAACCAAAAAGGGAGCCCCCCCCCCCAAAAAAAGGTAAAATTTTAGGATGGTGTAGTCAACAAGGTAAGTCTGATAATGCTGATTTATAAAGACACTGAAACTTTTAAGCGTGTACTTTCAATCTGAAGGACTGCAGTGGGGATTTAAAATATGACTATTTAATTTTTTAAAATTACATAAATTAAGCGAACAGCCCATTAGCAGGACGCCATCAGGATCACATGGCCAATTCAGATCAAGTTATATTATCTTGCCTGCCAGATTTGAATAAGAATTAAGAAATTACTATTCCAAAGTGGTGTTGGACATTGATCCTCATTTGCAGTGATATTCTTCACGGTAACTACCTGGAACTGACTGCTCTAACAGACATGCCCCTGAATGGGCCTGGTTCTACCATTAGGGGTTGTATTCCTTGGCAAGTAGCAGCTAATTAATTGTTCTACCTGTCTTTGGTGAAGCCTTAAACTGCAGGGATCTCATGTTGGAGCAGGAAGCCATGCTGAATGGAAAAGAACTTCAGTGCAGCAGACAATAGCTTTATGTTTTTGTCCGAGTGCTGGGCCACATCTAAGCAATAGAATTCCTCACTGTACTCGATACCGACTCTTTTCTGTACCCCATGTATTCAAACGCTATTTTAAGCAAGTGTGTCATGGCAATTGCATTGAGCAGTGTATCTCAGGAATAAGCTCTACTGAAGATTTATCATGCCTCTGGACCTGAAATTGTCTTAACACGGTGTTGGTGCTCCCTGTACTTGAAATAAGGAAAGACGGAGATTGCAGTCAATATAGGCTTATGCTGTTAGATAGCATTATTTTATTCAGATAATGATTTCAAAATTGTGGCTCTCCCTCCCAAAAATTACTAAAAATGTTAATTCATATTTTGCGTTTTGGGTTCTTTGACAACTGACACAATATAAAAATGATTAGATTTATTAAACTCAGAAATAAAGCAAATGTGTTCTTTTACTGATAGCATTTTAAATATTGTGTTTAAAAAGCTATTATTTTGCTTCTGCCTTATTTTTCTGTGTTTAAAGGCCACTTCTATCCCTATCCATTTGTCTATCATTAAGCTAATTATTTTCAGACACAACTGAAATTCTGACTTCTTCATGAGACATCTTTGACTCCTCTATGCTTTGTATTAAACAATTTGGTTTTTATAATGCATACTTTGATCTTTCCATTTTGCTAGTCTTATTAGGACAAAAATCTACATTTTGTTATTTTCAGCATCTTTCATGTTCATAACTACATTCTAGTTACTAGGAAATGTGTAGCATTTCTTCTTTCATTAATTCATGCAACAAGCCTTGATTGTCCTACTGGGAAAGGCAGTTTGTTAGGCACTTGGAATTCTTAGTCCCTTATTTTCCTCAAGGACCCCTCAGCCAGCTCAAGAGCAGTCTGGTTAGCCACGGAGCGGAATGCTCTGATCACCAGTAAGGCTTACCTCCTGATTCAAGGTCTACAGGTGCTTTAAGGGAGTGAAGAGATCAAGGAATTCAAAGGTCAAAGTCCTGGCTATGTAGCCACCACCTGGGTAACCTTGGGAAAGTCACTGAAACCCTTTCAGACTGAGTTACTTCCTTTGTGAAAGTGATTATAGTTATAATGGCTCCCTACTCATAACAGTTGTGAGGGCTGAATGAGGCTAGGATACAGAGCATACTTATGTTAACTCCTAGAATACCCTACAGAATTTTAGAGGTCAAAGTCAAGCATTTTCTTTAGGATTTTTTTTTTTTTTTTTTAAATCCTGCCTAGCAAACTCATTGCATCCAGAAGACTCATCAGCACAGTTTTGGAATTCTGTACTTTGAAAACATGACAACAGATGCTAATGTATGGGGCTATATAAGTCACTTACCAGATGGTTCACAACACATCTTTCCTATTAGATTTATGCAATAAATCTTCATTCCCCTTGAAACATTTGCCTGAGTGTGTCCATAACTTTTTAATCTCTTCTCATATGTTTGTGTGGTATACATCTGGCTTCTTAACCTCAGATTTTAGTAAGGATCAGGTATTCTCTTCCTGGACCTATATTGACAAAATTGATTCCTAATTTTGGTAGTGGCGAGGTGCTAGGAGGTAGTAAAAGGGTAAAAGATGATCATAATGAAAACTGTAGATATATAGGCAAATTTTTTTCATGATTGATATTTTTAGTCCTTTTTTGGTACAGCTACCACCCCTCCCCCTCCCCCTCTCCCTTCCTCTCTCTCTCTCTCTTTCACCTCACCAGCCCCTCCCACTGCCCCTTGCCTTTATCCCTAACTTCTGTGCAATATTAGAAGAGGACCAAAGGAAGTTGTGTGACAATTCTTGGGCAGAGGAAAGTAATTTACATCTGTTAACAGCTTTGAAAAATGACTTTCCCCTGTTGGTGATACTTACTAACTATAGTTAGTTTCTTCAGAAAAGAATGCTATGTTAGACAAGTTACTAAGCTTTGTAGTTGTTAGGAGTAAATCTACCTTTCTTTTCTAGAGCCTTTATAGATCTGTAGAATGTCAAGCTGCAAAGAGGAAATCATGGAATGTGTTCAAATGTTTGGGAGTTTGTTTAGGAAGTGGTTCACTCCAAATAATTCTTACCAATATTTTTTCATTGGTACCACATTTGTTCATTCTCATTATAAAAAGTATTTAATGTACAAAAAATTTAGAAGCATTTGAACTCTGATAGTTAAATTTATTCTTTCTTTTCTTTTATGTTGCATTTTAGGGATTTTCCCTGTGGCTTACTGCTTCAGAACAACTCTGAAGCAGAATTGAAGCAGAACAACTCTGCTTCAATTAATACTTTTTTTAATCTGTAGGTTCAGTTGTTTTAGAATAGGAAGAAAGCATATTAAAAGGCAATAATTATCCTAGTGTATGTTTAATAGTAATGGATCAGCAATGCTTTGCATCTTCCCAAAATAGACTTTGTCTTTTATTTAGTTCTTTTAGAACATATTTTGAGAATTCCAATTTTCTGCTTATGGATTCATACCTCATGTTATTTAATAATATAGTTTCCTACCATCTTGTTCTTTACTATCATAAGATTATAAATCAGTAGTCAAATACCTCCTAAATTAAATAAAAAGAATGATAAATGATATTGATGCACAAATGTAATTACTAAAGTTAGGAACATGCATCTGAAAAAGTCAAGTAATTAATTTGTTGGAAAATTATGGAAGTAGATTTGGAACTACATTTGGATGAAGGTAATAAAACTTGCTTAGTAGAATCTCTAGGTGGCTGCCTTAATGATTACATCAAGTCCCTTCTCTCTACTTGGCTTTATGTGCCTCACCTAAAAGATAAATTCTAGATAAAGTTATCCCTTGTTGCCAGGTGCCGTGGCACACGCCTGTAATCTCAGTAGCTAAGGAGGCTGAGGCAGGAGGATTGCAAGTTCAAAGCTAGCCTCAGCAAAAGCAAGGTGTTAAGCAATTCAGTGAGACCCTGTCTGTCAATAAAATACAAAGTAGGGCTGGGGATATGGTTCAGTGGTCGAGTGCTCCTGAGGTTAATGCCTGGTACCCCTCTCCCCGCAAAAAAAGTTATCCATGATTTCTTTTGACACTAATTTATCAATTTTCAAAATTCTAGTAAGTGCTCCTAGAGTATTTAATTGCATGAAAATGGTTCATCTTTTTTTAAAAATTACTTTCCTTTTATTTTCAATAATTATAAATAAATATAAGCATCACTTATACAGGATAATTTTATGTAAATAACTGTACAGGCCACAAATGCAGGATTCAGAGAATTCTAATTAATGATTTTTTTATTCCCTTGATGCCACCAAGACATTTTGCTAGTTTAAATGTGATATAAGTATTACTTATTTGGAAAGAGGCACTGGGAGAAGGGACTGTATTCAGAGAGGAAGATTGCTGCTAAATTCTTCTACTTTAAGAGGAGAGCAGCACTGAGCTTGAGGTAATTATGGAAGGGAACCATTTGTTCAGAAAATTCCATGACAGTGCTTCCATTAACGCTCTAGTGATATTGTCACTAAAGGAATAGGGGAAAAATAAGAAACAGAACAGCAAAATAGACATCCTGTTTTTTTTTCTGTTTGCATTAATGCAGCTTCATAGCAGCTGGTATCTTTCTCAAACAGCTTTTTTTTTTTTTTTTTTTTTCTCCTAGTGGCCTTTTTCCCCCGAAGAGTGAGGCAACCAGATTTTCACTTTATAAAACTGGGACAGCCTAGCAGGGGATGAGAATTTCCATGAGCCATCTTCTGGGGATAATAATATCAGTAATCAGAGACTGTCATGGCAATTGCAGACTGAGATGAATCACAGTGGACAGGAATTCAAGACTGTTTTGTTTGTTTGTTATTTTATGAGTGAGTTCATTGCTCTATAACCATTTACCAAAAAGTTGAGCTTGAGTGTAACCCCCTGTAAACTCTTGAACTCCAAGTTATTTAGAGAGAAAGACAGATGGCAAAGCAGATTTGCTAAAGAATTATATAAATGGACCAAATTCCAGTGGATATCTGTTCACCTATTTGCCTTTGGAACTAAGCTATTTGTGCTAAAGCCAAAATCGTTGGTTAAAATCTAGTTTCTCTCATCTTTCATGTGGTCTTTGGGCTCTGTGTTCAACTAGCCCGTATACCTACATTTTTATAATTTAATCATTTCTGTATTCATAAATGTATTTTGTGGACTATTTTCCCCCAGGCACTGTGCTCTATGATGGTAAGTATAAGGATAAATAAGATGAGCAAATCTAAAATAATATGGAATAATAAAGATCTCCTAGCACATTATCCATCTTTTTATAAATTGTTCACATAACAACCCATTTAAATATTTTGAACCGACAAGAGGCCAATCATATAGAATAGAAGAGAAACTTAAATTGTGAAAACTTTATGTGGTCATGGGCTGCATAATGACCTTTCAGTCAATGACAGATGGCACTTATGACATTGGTCTTATAAGATTATAATGGAGCTGAAAAATTCCTATCACCTAGTGACACTGTAACTGTCATAACATCATAGCACAGTGCATTACTCACGTGCCTGTGGTGATGCTGATATAAACAAACCAACTGCACTGCCAGTCATGTAAAAAAGAATAGCCCAAACAATTATGTGCAATATGTAGTATTTGATGGTGATAATAAAGATCTGGGTTACTGGTTTATGTCTTTACCATACCATAATTTTATCCTTATTTTAAAGTGTCCTCCTTCCACTTAGAAAAATAAAAGTTTACTATATAACCGTGCATTGTGTGACCCTGGCAGTAACCTCATGCATCTTATGTTTACCATGTCTCTTGATAGCATCAAGAGATCATGTCCAGTGATTGATGGACACCATCTCAGCATGTGTAAGAACACTCCAAGTTGTTCACACAATGGCAGAATGTACTAACGATGCATTTATCAGATCATGTCCCTGTCATTAAGCAACATGTGACTGTATAATATCAAGGAGAAGAAGCTTGACATAAAACATGCATTCTTTGTGGTTTTATTTATATGAAGTTTAAAACCAGATGGAAAAAATCCAAAATATTAGAAGTCAGTATAATGACTACTTGCGGAGAAGAAGGCAGAGATGGTTTAGAGAGGTCTTAGAGGATTCTGAGGTGCAAATGATGTTTTAGATGGGGATTGAGTGGTAAATAAAAAGTATATTTATATTGGAATGATTAGTTAAGGTGTATAAGTATGATCTATACACTTTTTGTATAATGTTTAAGTTTTTAAAAGTTTGTTAAAATATGACTGGGTGCAGTGGTGCACGCCTGTAATCCCAGCAGCTAGGGAGGCTGAGACAGGAGGATCACGAGTTCAAAGCCAGCCTCAGCAACAGCAAGGCACTAAGCAACTCAGTGAGACCCTGTCTCTACATAAAACACAAAATAGGGCTGGGGATGTGGCTCAGCGGTTGAATGCCCCTGAGTTCAATCCCTGGTACCCCTCCCCCCAGAAAAGTTTATTAAAATATAAAGCCAAAAAGTCAAATGGAATATTGCTTGGGGTTATAAACACAAGTGATAAAACTAGAAAGGGATGTGA
>PVHX01007672.1:0-26808 GCA_004024805.1 Geosciurus inauris
CTTGATCACTTGATCCAATCAGTCTCAAGTGAGGTCTAGATAATGAAGTGTTATGATTCCTAGGGTGGTTCTGATAGGCAGCCCAGGTTGAGAACCTTTAGTTTACCCTGATAATTGCAATATTTAATTCTGGAATATGTTTCCCTGTTAAACAGAGGATGAAGTGGTGAATGAGGAGAAGCTGCTGGAGGCGTGTAGGATGATAAGGTCATGAAGAGGCCCTATGCCTCTCATCTAAGGGCTGCAACATGATTTTGCATGGGACATGGATGACAAATATGGTAACAGTGGTTCTGAAATGGCTGGAGTGTGGGAAAACACTGTGGTTTGGGCTGGTTTGGCCATCAGAGGCTTGCTCCCACCATGTAATAGGAACTTCCATGCATGCTTAGCAAGTGCTAAGGCGTTGAGAGATACATTGATTTCTCTGGATTAATGATCTTGTCTCTGCAGTAGAACCTGTTAATTGTTCTCCGTAATCATTCTTCTCTATTTGGCTAGAGGCTACATTTCCCAGACTCCCACCAAGTCAGTATGGTCACATAAATAAACTCTGGCCAGTGGGGCCCAAGAGGAATTGATATGCGCAACTCCCAGATTGCATCTTTAAAAAGAAAGCAAGTGGACGTCCACTTTCTGTCTTTTCTGCTTTTTGCTGGCTTGAGAAATTGATAGTGGGGAGAGCAACATAATCCTGCAGCTCTGGACTGCTCATCTTTGGGCATGAGAGGGAAAATGAACGCCAACTGTTTTATCTAAGTTCACATGTTGGGGCTTTGTGTCAATAGCATAGACTGTACTCCAGTTAATAGATGCTTCATTTGGTACTCATTTTGTCCTCTTCCAGAATTCCAGGAAGAAGAGGAGTAGAAAGAGGAGGGACAAGAAGAAGAGAGGCAGAAGGAAGGAGTAGGAGATTTTTGTCACCTACTGGATCTGTTATTTGTCTCAAGTACCAGAAAACACTTCCCTGATTTTGTGACTAGGTCAATCACCCTCCGAGAGTCTATTATCATAATGCTTCTTTAATTCCATGATCTCCTGATTTGCAGCACTTTTCACAACTGATTTTACACACTCCTTTGGCTCTTGTCCACCGGCAGATTTGCCCTCACCTGGCTCAGGTGCTAAGGATGTTGTGCAAGCCTTGCCAGGGCAGCAGGAAGAACCCATTAACCTTTGACCCCTTGAGCCACTTCGACTGGAACTCTGTGCCCTGTTCCCATAGAGAATATGGACCTGCTGTTCCAGCCAAAGCCTGACATTTCAATGTAGATTCCACCCAGCTGCCTAGAATTTTACTACAGATTTTCTCATTTATTCAAGAGATATTTATCGAATGCCCACTCTGTGTCAGCAGCGGTACACTAGGCACTGGGGATATGGTGTTGAGCAGATGTGACATGTTCTTTCCTTTAGTGTAGTTTATAGTTAAGTGGAGAGAAAAGGGATGTTAATTGAATAACCTCATTGACCCACATTATTCACAGAGAAATGTTTGTGTTTTTCTACTGTGCTTAGTTCTATCGGAAAAATAAGAGAAGGATAATAGCCATCAGTAACCATTCTCTTAGTAAAGGGGAAGAATTCTAGTGTCATTTTGATTCTTAGGATTTAGGTTTTCCCCTCTGATGAGACAGAGGAGAAAAAAGCTAGAGAAAAGGCATTTACAGCCCACAACAATTTAAAGCCACATGTCTAGCTCTTTCTTTCTTTTTAGTTGTTGATGGACCTTTATTTTTATTACTTATTTATATGCGGTGCTGAGAATTGAGCCCAGTGCCTTACACATGATAGGCAAGCACTCTGGGGCTACAGCCCCAGCCCTTTTTCTCTCTTTCAATATCCCATTGAAGAGGACTCACTTAAAAGGAAAAGCTCTAGGCAGCTGCTGGAGGTATAGGTGCCATCTGTCCACACCTAGAACCTCAAAAGAAGCCAGTGGTAGGTAAGCTCATTGTCAGGGGAGGCTGCGGCCCACTGAAACTCACTGCCTTGAGAAGATAATTTGCTGATACGGTTTGGATGTGAGTTGCCCCCCAAAAGCTCCCGTGGATGCGGGAATATTCAGAGGTGAAATGACTGGATTATGAGAGCTGTAACCTAATCAGTCCATCCTAGTTTGAATGGACTGACTGGGTGGTAACAGTAGGCAGATGAGGTGTGGCTGGAGGAGATGGGTCACTGGAAAGTGTCCCGGAAGGGTGCAGCTTTCCCTATGGCCTGTTCACCCTCCCCCTCTCAGCTTCCTGACCGCACCTTGAGCTGAGCAGTTCCCTCTGCTGAGCCCTTCCCCCACGATAGGCTGCCGCACCTTGGACCCAGAGACATAGAGTCTGCTGTCTATGGACTGAGAACTCTGAAACCGAGAGCCCCAAATAAACTTTCCTGCCTCTAAGTTGTTCTTGACAGGTATTTTCATCACAGTGATGAAAAGCTGACTCAAACACACACACACAGACACACACACAAAAGTAGTAGTAAAAGGATTCCCTCAGTTTCAACCTCCCCAAACCCCATAGCATCTGACAAATCAATGAAGGGATGCAGACAAGGAGCAGTAAGTGCGGAGCAAGCAGAGGCACATGTCCTTCATGTCAGCCAGAGGAAGGTTCTAGGGAATGGGGATTCTCACCACAGCCTGGAGGGTTACAGAGTGGGGACCCTGTTGGAAGAGAGAGTCACCAGGTAAATGCATACATAAGATAAGAAGGCTTTTCATAGGCTGAGGATGAGACTGCCATACACAAGTTTCTGTGACTGAGGTCAATTAGACAAACAAATGACACAATGATCCAAAACAGAATTTCCTTTACTCTTGATCTCACAATCCACCAACAGAAGTGGTTATTAGTGAAACTCCCTCTGAGCTACTGGCATCAAACTGTCTTGGCCTTATTTTGTGAAAGTCTGCAGAAACATGAAGAAATTCATCAGAGTGAAATAGGGGAACTGCTCTGAGGACTCATAAGTAACACATTGTGAAGCTGGGCTGCTCCAGTGAGATTTAGGAGGGTGAGGTCCTGGTAAGAGCAAAGGCAGGGTGCTGTGAAATGGTGCCATCAGAGAAACAAAAGGGAGTTTGGAGATGCAAAGTGTGATGTGAAAATTATTGAATAGCACGATCAATTTGATAAATGAAAAGGCTTTGTTAAGAAACTCCTGGAACTTAGGGGAAAAAAGACAAAGAAATAAAAATCATGAAAGACAAAGATATGAGACTAGATCAAATGATTCAATATATATATATTTTGTAAAAGAAATTCCAGAAATACTTGGAGTAGATGGAGGAGAAATAGTTAAAAGAAGAAAACTTTATTGATCTGAATATTTAAATCTTTATGCCATAGGGCTCCCTGATTGATGTTCAAGATTAATGGAAAGATGGCCTGTGCTGGGACATGCATTGTAGATTTTTATAAATTCTAAGTTGAGAAAATATTAAAATAAGGTAAAAAAAATAAGTGAATGTTAGTTGGCTAAGTAATGTTAGCATGGTTGTTAAATCTATTACAACTGATAAAAATTAGGTAAAAATGTGGTTATTTTAAAAAGGAACAAAGATAGAGTAGTACTGTATAATATGGTATTAATATGCAATGCTAATTAATGGTTAGAAAGCAATGGTAAGAGTCCTCAGGAGAAAGGATTGTGACCCCAGAATTCTATACCCTCCAAAACTATTGTGTTGTGTAAGGATAAAAGAAAAATCATTTCAGATGTTCAAGAGCTAATAAAAGACAGCAACCACATATAAGAAATAAGTTGAAAGTAAAAGGATGGAAAAATATGTAGCATGCAAATAACAACTGTAAGGAAGCTGGAGTCACTAGACTAATAGCAGATGAAATAGACTTTCAAACTAAAACAGATACTAGAGAACACTTACGTTAAAAAGATTGCTACAGCAGAAAGATGTACCAATTATATATTCACCTAACAGCAGAGCCCCAAAATACATGAAAGAGAAAAGGCCAAAATTGAGAGTAGAATAGATAATCCAACAAAAAATAGTGGGAGACTTTAATATTTCACTTTTTAAAGTTTTATTTTGATTGTCACATAATTGTATTAGGGTACACTGTGAAGTTCCAATATAATGTATACATTGTGTGCTGCCTAGTAATAGTCATAAGCATATCATCAATCCCCATTTTGATGATAGATGGAACAACTAGGTAAAAGATCAAAAAGGTAATAAGATCTTAAGTCAAAAATATAATATTCCAATGGATGTGGTGGCACACACATGTAATCCCAGTGACTCAGGAGGCTGAGACAGGAGGATTGCAAGTTTGACAGCAGCCTCAACAACTTAATGAGACCCTGTCTCAATATAAAAAAAAAGAGGAAAAGGGGCCTGGGGATGTAGCTCAGTGGTAAAGCACTCCTGGGTTAGATCCCCAGTACCCAAAACAAAGAAAATCCCCGTAATCTTCCTATTTGATAACATGGGGAAAAGAAGAACAAACTAAACCTTAAGCAAGCAGAGGGGAATGATAAAGATTAGATCAGAAATTACTGAAATAGAGACTGGAAAAACAGTAAAGAAAAATCAACAGAACAAAGTTGGTGCTTTGAATAATTCAACAAAATTGACAAATCTTTTCCTAGAATGACCAAGACAAAAAGACCCCTTGAATTATTAAAATAAGGAATGAAAGAGAAGACATTACCATTGATCTTACAGAAATAAAGTTTATAAGAGAATACTATGAATACTGTATGCCAAAAATTAGATAACATGAATGGACAAATATTTAGAAGACATTAACAAAACTGACTCTAGAAGAAGTAGAACATCTAAACAGACTTTTAAAAAGCAGGGATTGATCTAAACCAAACTGATCTAAAACAAAGCAAAAGAACAACAAAAAACCCTAACTTGCCCACAAAGAAAAGCCCAGGCTCAGATGGTTTCATCAATGAATTCTACCAAAATTTTATGAGTTAATACACCTTCTTCATACACTCCTTCAAAAAATAAGACAGGAGGGATTAGTTTCCAATTCATTTTATGAAGCTAGTTTACCCTGATGTCATAACAACATAAGGACAGCACTAGAAAAATAAACAACAGAACAATATTTCCTATGAAAATGGAAGCAAAAAAATCCTCATCAAGAACTAGTAAAATGAATCCAGCACATCCAGGATTACACACATGTTCCAGGAATGCAAGGTTGGTTTAATAACAAAAAATCAGTTAATTTAAAATACCTTATGAATAAAGAACAAAAATCAATAGATGCAGAAAAGGCATGGGATAATGTTCAGTGCCCCTTCATTATAAAATTACTCAACAAACTAAGAAGGAAATATCTTCAATCTGATAAATGGCATCTCTTTTAAAAACCATAGCTAACATAATAGTGAAAGTCTGAAAACTTCTCACTAAGATCAGGAACAGGAAGGATGTCTGTTCTCATCACTTCTATTCTATGTTTAGTGGAGGTTTAAGCCTGCACAATTAGGCTAGAAAATGAAATAAAGGGAATCCAGATTGGCAAGGAAGAAATCAAATCATTTCTGTTTGCAGAAAACATGATCTTAAACCTAGAAAATCCTATGGAATCTACAATTAGAATTCATAAATGAGTTCAGCAAGGCTGCAGGATACAGGACCAATATATAAAAAAATGATTATAACTTTTTACAACCTTGTTATAGGCAATGGCTTCTTGGATCAACATCAAACAAACAACAGAAGAAAGAAAGAAATCTGAAATCAAAATTAGAAGCTTTTGTGTTTCAAAGGGCACATCAAAATTAGAAGACAACATGAAAAATGGGCTATAATTTTTGCAAATAATATATCTGATAAGGAACTTGAACTAATCTATATAAAGAACTTACAACTCAACAGTGCAAAGACGAATGACCCAATGTAAAAATGGGCAAAGAATCTGAATAGACAATTCCCTAAAGAAGATACATATATGGCCAATTAAGCTCATGAAAAGATATCAACATTGTTAGCCAGCAGGTAAATACAGATTGAACCTACAATGAGATACCGCTTCCCATTCATTACAATGGTGTAATAAAAAAAAGGGCAGATGATGATAAGGATTGTAGAGGATGTGGAGCAATTAGAACCCTCATATAGTGTTGGTGGGAAGTAAATGGGTGTTATAGTTTAGATATGAGGTATTTCCCAAAAGCTCATGTGTGAGACAATGCAAGAATGTTTAAGTAAAATGATTATAAGAGATGTAACCTAATCAGTGGATTAATCCACTAACCCACTGGATTAACTGGGTGATAAGTGTAGACAGGTAGGATGTGGCTAGAGGAAGTAGGTCACTGGGGAGTGTGCCTTTGGTGTTTATATTTTGTCCCTGGTGAGTGGAACCTGCTCTCTGCTTCCTGGTTTCTGTATTCTGAGCTGCTTTCCTTTGTTAGGCCTTTCTGCCATGATGTTCTGCCTCACCTTGGGCCCAGAGCTGTGGAGTTGGCTGACCATGGACTGAACCTCTGAAATCATGAGTTGTTCTCATTGTGTGTTTTGATGACAGCAAATGACTAAAACAATGGTGTCTGGAGAACAGCCTGTCTCCTCCTCAAAAAGTTAAACTTGGAGCAACCATACACCCCAGCAAACCCACTCCTAGGTCTATAACTCAAAGAATCAAAAAGTAGGAGTTCAAAAACAAACCTTAATCACAGATATTCATAGCAGCATTATTCATGCAAGCAAAAGATGAAATCAATCTAACTGTCCATCTACTAATGACTGGATAAAACTATGGTGTATACAATGAGATAATATTCAGAAATAAGAAATGAGGCCCCGGTGCTGGAACATAGACAAACTTTGAAAACATATTAAGGAAGCTAGTTATAAAAGGCACATAAAATAAGGTTATACTATGTGATTCCATTATGTGGTTCCATTGACATGAAATCCAGAATAAGCAGATCCATAGACACATAAGATACATTAGTGGTTGCCGAGGGCTCTGGGCAGGGGGAAAGGCACTGGAGTATTTTAATGAGTGCAGTGTTTCTTGTTAGGGAGGTAAAAATATTCTAAAATAATTTGTGGGGGTGGTAGCACAACTTTGTGATTATACTAAAAATTATTAAATTGTATGCTTTTAGTATGTAAATTACATCTCAAATTATTACAAAAAAATAACAGCAGTGAATCAATAACTTCAGTGAAAGAGTTGGCTAAGTAATGCTAGTGTAGTTGATAAGACTATAATAGTTGACAAAAATATATTTTATTGCAAAAATAGATTCTTTGTAAAGAAAATGAATAATGTGATTTTATTGCAGAATTTTCACATATAAAATAGAAAATATAATGGATTCCTATTTACCCATCACTCAGCTTCAACAATTATCAAAAATTTTGGCAATCTTGTTTCATCTCATAGCATGTTTTTAATACATCACTGATAATCTAGAAACAAACTCTTTTCCATATTTAGAGATGTGTGTTGAACATTCTTTTCATTTTGTCTGCTGAATACTTTCAAAGCATTATTATTCACTGAAGATGAGAATTGTTTGTCTTGTTTACATGCTGAATTCTTTTATCACTCAAAAATACTTTCAAATGAAAGTAACAAGAAACCTGACTACAGTGGCTTGTACAAACAGCAGTCTATTTTTTTCTTCATATAAAAAACTGGAGGTAGGCACCTCTTGTGTTGGTCAGAAGCTCAACAATGTCTAGGCCAACAGCTCTGAGATGCCCTTGGATTTTCTACCATGAACAGTTAAGACAGGAAGGGAGACAAGCAGCATCACTATCAGAAAAGTAAAAGTGTTCCCAGGAACCCCATTCATGTCTGCTTATATCTGGGCCACTTCTGACTGGAAAGTTCATAAGAAATAGGGGGTTGGAAATAGGAATGGGAAGTGGATCACCAACTGACAATATCTTGCAGACAGTCCTAATACATAGTAGAAGGTATCTTCATAGACCTGTATAAACATCTGTTGAGTGCCCATGGTAGAATATATATTCACGAATACCCAGGGCTCCTCTCTTCGTGGGATAAGACATCCATGGTCTGCTGAACTCAGGCATCTAAATTATCTTTGGTCCATGAATGGGCATAGAAGTGGCTGTAAGAGACACTTTCTTATGTGTCGGCAAACATGGAAGCATGGATTGAGATGTCCCTTCCATCAATTGGGGTCCTTCATTAACTGTGATAAAAATTTCCAGCTTATCCATCATGAACATGTTGCATGAGCAAGGATTAACCTCTATTATGTAAGCTGAAGGGATTTTTGGTTGTTACTGCAGCCTAATTTACCCTATACTGACTATTGCAATGCCTGTACCAGGTTACAAAATAATCCATAACAAATTTTCCAGATTGATATTTAAAAAATTATATTTCCTGATCACATTACACATTAATAGCAAGAGTATGCTTAATTTAAGATAAATGATAGCTACTTGGAAATTAAATAACATAAAAATAACTTCTATCAATGTGAAAATCAATACTTATGAGGGGTAGACTAGACATCAAAGACAGTGGATCACTATATTAAAATACATGTGGGTGTGTGATAGCATATTCTTAGCAAAATCCATACTCTAAAGCTGTTATTACTAAAAATAAATATGCTCAAATGTCTAAAGATAAAAAGTAATTAAGAATTCAAAATAAGTAGAAAATAAACAGCAAAATAAAAGTATAGTCAAAGGAAGCAATTAATACCAATAAGAGCATACATTAATCACAAAGCAAAAAGTCAGTGAGTGAGATTGATTAATCAGATCGAGACCCGGAACTTTAAGTTGGTAAAAAAAAATAGAAACATCTCTGGAAAGTTTGATTCTCTCTAAAACAGGAGAAAACAGATATTTGGTGTAGGATATGAGGAAAGCGCAGGACAAATTGATACAACACTTCTGGTGGGTGGTTTGACTCAACCGTCCAATTGTGACATGAGCATACCTTGAAAATCTGATGAATTCTTAATGTTAGATTGAACCAGATGAGGTTCTCAAATGTGAAGGCTCATGAAAAAATGTTACTTTTCTCTCTCTCTCTCTCTCTCTTTTTTTTTTTTGTAAGAGGTTTGGTTCCCTGTACCTACTGAACAGGGCATGAAGAGAAGCCCTTCACCAACAGACTTTGGGAGAGAAGACATCTCAGTCATTATGGTCCTGCAGATAAGTCACATGACCTGGTCCCCATGATCCTTTAAATCTTGTGCAAAGGGGATAGTCTGTTACCTCACTTCTGTTCCCTCTTCCTCTTCTAGAAATTTCTCCTGGATTGTCCTCATGCTCGAAAAGATGCAATCACCCTCAGGATCTCTCCAAACTATAAGGGTAGACCCAGCAATTCCTTATCCATCCACCAATTCATCTCCTGTCTCTGATGCCTTCAGAGAAGCCCCTGGAGTCAACTTTCTCCTTCTTATATCATAAGGCAGGGCTCTTTCTGAGCTCAAGAGCAAGCTCCCTCCTCTTCTACCATTTTTCTCTAGGCTTAGAAGAATGAGCACTTCAGAATGGAAGCCTGAGGCCCATTCTGAGCTCTAGATCTTAGTCTGCGTTTATCAGCTCCATCCCCAGTGGGAGGATTTCTTTAATGTTCAAGATCCTTGGATGGAAAGGACAAATGCATGAGGGCTCCTGGTCTAGAGTAAGACCTGGTCATTGGCACTGATGGCTAGAAGTGAATGACAGGCCATTCATTTGTGCATATTCACATTTATTCATTTACTCATTTGTTCACTCAAAAATATTTCTCTGGGCAGGAAAGATGGTGGAATGAGATGGACATCAATGCCTTAGGTACATGTATGACTGCACATATGGTGCGACTCTGCATCATGTACAAGCAGAGAAATGAAAAGTTGTGCTCCATTTGTGTACAATGAATCAAAATGCATTCTGGCTGTCATGTATATACCTGATTAGAATAAATAAATTTAAAAAATATTTCTCTGTACACCTACTTGGTGCTGGACAATTTGCTAGTCACTGAGGATTCAGCAGTGAAATTAGTAGAGAAAAATCCTTGCCCTCTTGGAGTTAACATTTTGGAAGTGGAGAGAAACAATAAACCAAATAAATAGGCCCACTAAAAATGCACGTCAGATAGTAAGTAGTAAGATTTGTGGAGAAAAAATAAAACAGGAATGGAGGCTCGGGCCGGAGGGCGGCTGTAGTTTTAAAGGAAGCCATTCAAGACCTCACTGACACATGACCTTCTAATGAAGGCAGAAGGGAGGAGAGCCAGCGAGCCAGGCAGGTTTATTGGGAGAGTCAAATTCCAAGTAGAGGGCATGATGAATGAAAAGTCCTGAAGAGAAAGCTTGGGAAGAACATTTGAGGAAACAGCGAGATCAGGACGATGAAGTGAAGTAACAGGAGCTGAGGTCAAGGTGGCTGCAGGGGGAGAGCATGGCTGGACAGATGTTTCTGTTGCTTGAGTGAGCTGGGAGCTACTGAAGGATCCTGGGAGAGGGAGGGTGAGGATAGTTGTCTGCATGCTGTGCTGGGAACAGACCTTGACGCAGCTCACTCAGTTCAGAGGCGCCTGTTGTAACCTGGGTGAGAGGCGGTGGTGGTTGGACCCTGAAGGATCACCTGGAGGTGATGAAAGTGGCCAGGAGAAGCTGGGATTACTGTGGGTGGCATCATGGAGAGGAAGTCTGGAGAGAAAGACAGGGATCAGCCCTGGCTCCAATAGCAGCTTTGAATCCCAAGAACAATGCTTGGGACGGGGGTGGGGGTGGGGGGGGGATGGGGAGTGTGTGGATAAAAAGGAGGAAAGAAGAAGTGAGCCCCGGCTCATCTGAATTCTGCCTCAGTCTCCTTGCTCTCTTCAGTGACAGCGGAAAAAAAAAAAATTCCTGTGTAACCTGTTCAATGAAAAGCAATATTTAATTAGGGCTGAGAGAGTTAGACAAGCAAACAATTAAATGTTCTATTACGATCAGTCGTGAGCCATTTAAGCTTCAGTCCAATAAAGAATCATTATAAAGTTCTCATAGAAATGGAAATAAAAATAGTGCTGCTTTGTGTTGCATTTCCCTGTCCTTGGGCTGTGAAGATCTAAAGGCAGTTTGTGGCAGAGAAGGCCCCCAGCCCCAACGGGACTTTGCACAAGCTGGGAGGAGGTGCCAGGCGGGCGCATCCACCGGGCATCTGGGGAGGGAGGGGTAAGGGCAGGAGAGGAGCTCTCAGCTGAGCCGGTTTGCACCAGGGCAAAAGGGACTTTTTCATCTTATTTTTAGAGAAACAACATGAGTATTCTGCCCGGGAGGGAGAAGCAGCTTAAAAGAAATTCCCAAATGTCTTGTGAGATGTTGGATTACAGAATAAATATGTCTAATAAAATCCCCCTGGTTACTCAGCTTTGAGGATTTGGAAATAACTTCAGACTGTTCGGAAAGGTATTGCTTTGCTGCAGCTGGAAAAATACCTGCTGAGGGCTTTGAGATGAAGATATCATCCATCTCGGAGTCCCTGCAGCGAGGACTCCTGCCCAGGCCACTGGGGACTGCACAGGTGCGTATTCAAGCCGCCTCTTCCTTGCTTCCTGTCAGTATCCCCTCCGCCACTCCAAGAGTCCCAGTCTCCTCTTTGGAATGGCTAGTGTGCCATGGGAATAGGGTTTAGATAAAGCCCTAGTGTAAGTCAGGTCTTGGGGGTTGCAAGTGACAGAAAACTCACTCAAACCGGTTTAAGTAAAATGAGAAACCTGTGGCTCAGGTAACTGAAAAGGTTCAGGGCTAGATCTAGCCTCAGGCGTGACTGGATCAAAGTGCTGACATTCTGTCTGCAGAAATCCATGTCCCTCATCTTGACTCTGTGTGGGCATCACTCCTGGATACAGGTTCCACTGTGGTGGCCACGTGGCTTCTGGAGGACACCATATGATATCTCATCCTTTAACGGTAGCCATGAGGAATCTGCTTCTTTTTCCTAATGGCTGTGTTCAAGCACAGTTGTGTAACATGCTCATTCTCACTCTTACAGTGGGCAGAAAGGTGGAACATTTTGATTGGCCAGACTAGGGTCACATGCTTATCCCCAACTCCAAGGTGGGATTAACCCCTATGTAAAACACAGCATGAATGGGAAAAGGCACTGGTAACCAAAGTGGTAAGAGCTTGGTATTGACAGTGTCTGATTACCCCTAATTCTTGCCTCCTGCTTTTCGGTCATGGAAGCAACATGCCTGTCTCAAGTCCACGGGCTGAGACCTTGGGAAGAGGCCCTTGTGTCCATCGTGTTCATCTTTGCTTTCCCTCGGCACTGTGTTATCTAGAGTGGAGTCGACAACCTTTTTCTCTCAAGGGCCATATATTAAAATTTAGATACAGACAGTCCTTGGCTTGTAATGGTTCCACTTAACAAATGATCAATTTAGGGATTTTCTTTTTTATTTTAATTTTTTTTTAGTTGTAGATGGACACAATGTCTTTACTTTATTGCTCTGTATGTGGTGCTGAGGATCGAACCCAGGGCCTCACGCATGCGAGGCAAGCGCTTTACTGCTGAGCTACAATCCCAGCCCATCAATTTAGGGATTTTCTATGTTGCAGAGGCAATATGTTTTTGGTAGAAACTTTGTTTCAGATTTTGAATTTTGATCTTTTCCAGGCTAGCATGTGTGGCTGGATCATTCCTCATGATGTTAAGCAGTGGCAGCTGGCCGTAGCTCCCACTGATGCTCTGCAGGAGACAGCTGCAAGGCTAGGATGTTGGTAGGCTAGGTGTGTAAGTGCATTTTCAACTTATGTTTTCAATTGGCAATGCATTTTCCAAGACTGCCAAGGACTATCTGCATCAGTCAGTGTAGTCTCTGCCCCAGAACTTAACCCTGCCATTGTGGTTAAGAAACCAGCCATAGCCACTAAGAAAACAAAGAGGCATGGCTGAGTTCCAATAAAACTTTATTTACCAACAAGCCTCAGGCCAGGACTGGGCCCGATTTCCTGGGTTCTGTGGCAGGCTGGGCTTCTTGGGCTTCATTGCAGTTAGAGGGCAAAAGGTATGTGGTGGGGTGGGGTGGGTAAGATGTGGGAAAAGAAAAATGAGACAGGATTGTGCTGGAGGGGCCGTGAGACCACAACGCAGACTTCACAAGGTCCCTGCCAGACCTTGGGGCGTTCTGGAACAAAGGTGCCCACTGAAGGTGCCCTGCACTGGGCAGAAATGGTCAGACTCTGGTACCCCACCTCGCTTAGTTGTTGGCCAGGGTCCACCCAAAGAGGAATTTGTTCAATACTGAGGAGGCTGAAGTTGCTGCTGGGTGGAGGCTGTTGGTCATTCCCACTCCTTGCCACTGGGTGGCGTGTTCTAAGCCAGGATGGAGAGGCCCATCTCTAAGTCCTCCCCACGAGTGAGGGGTAGACTCAGGGTGAAGGGGCCAGGGAGGAAGACTTGCTTGCTTTAGAGTGGTACTTTGACCTGCCCCTAGAATGGGCCCAAAGCTTTCCCTTTGTGCCTTTCCGTAAAAAGACAGTGTGATTTAGCCCGGCGCATCCTTTCTCTTGCTAGCAGGTAGGATTAAGCATCGGAATGAGAAGTCAGAGGCTCTGGGTCCTGCCCAGACTCCTCATGGCTACTGCGTTTGAAATTGGACAGACTGGTCTTGTTCAGTTTTTTTTTTTTTTTAATATTTATTTTTTTTTTAGTTGTAGGTGGACAGAATATCTTTATTTTATTTTTATGTGGGTCTGAGGATCGAACCCAGTGACTCATGCATGCTAGGCGAGCACGCTACCACTGAGCCATAACCCCAGCCCCCAGTTTTATTTTTAAGTGACGAACTTCTGATTATAGTTTGGCTTTCCACGTGGCTCTCTACAGCATAGAATGTGCTGCTCTTCTCACTGAGAATGAAGATTTTGGAATTATAGCTTACTCATCAGCCTTCCTTTCGTGTGAGCCCACCTCAGAGAAATGAGTCTGGGCAAGCTTCCCGCCAGATCAATGGCAAGCTGGGCTGGAACCCTGGGAGATCCACCAAAGCAAGGGCCACCGGTAAGCCTTTTGGAATCCAGGAATGTTGGCTTTCTGAGAAGCCTCCTGATCTTGCCAAGGTCTTCATACCTTCTGCACTGCACCTGTAAGAGGAAAGTTTCCAGGTGAATGACAACCACTAAGTCTTTTTATTCCTTGCTTACATGTTATTCAGTTATCTTTTTAATTGACACATAATAATTGTACATATTTATGGGGTGCCATATGATGTTTTGATACATAGATACATTATATAATATTCAAATCATGGTAAGCACATCTATCTCCTCAAACATCGTTTCTTTATGGTAAGAACATTCAGCATTTATAGACTGATTTTAACCATTGTGAAAACAAAGATTTGGAAATGTTAAATAACATTATGACATTTGCTGGTAAATGGATGAAACTGGAGGCTATTATGCTAAGTGAAATAGTTTCCAATGGTCAAAGGTCAAATGTTTTATCTGATTTGTGGGTGTTAATTTAAAATAAGGTAGAAGGGATTAAAAAAAAAGAATAGACAAAAGATCAGTGTAGTAGATGGAAATGAAGGGAAGTGAGTAAGAATAGGGTAGGGAAGGACAGAATGAATCTGCCTAACTTTCCTATGTATATATATGAATATATCACAGCAAATCTCACCATCATGTACATCCACAAGACACTAATTTTTAAAATTTATTTATTCTAATTAGGTATACATGATAGCCAGAATGCATTTTGATTCATTGTACACAAATGGAGCACAACTTTACATTTTTCTGGTTGTACATGATATAGAGTTGCACCATATGTGCAGTTATATATGTACCTAGAGCAATGATGCCCATCTCATTCCACCATCTTTCCTGTACCCATATCCTCTCCCCTCTCCACCTTTCCCTTTGACCAAAGTTCCTCCATTCTTCCCATGACCCCTTTCCCATTATGGATCAGCATCCACTTATCAGAAAGAACATTTGGCATTTGGTTTTTTTGGGGATTGGCTTACTTCGCTTAGCTTGATATTCTCCAGCTCCATCCTCAAATGTCATAATTTAATTCTCTTTAAATGCTGAGTAATATTCCATTGTGTATATATACCACAGTTTCTTTATCTATTCATCTATTGAAGGGCATCTAGGTTGGTTCCACAGTTTAGCTATTGTGAATTGAGGTGCTATAAACATTTAAGTGGCTATATCACTATAGTATGCTGTTTTTAAGTCCTTTGGGTATAGACCAAGGAGTGGGATAGCTGGGTCAAATGGTGGTTCCATTCCAAGTTTTCTAAGGAATCTCCATACTGCTTTCCATTGGTTGTACCAATCTGCAGTCCCACCAACAATGTACAAGTGTACCTTTTCCCCTACAACCTTGTCAACACTTATTGTTGTTTGTGTTCTTGATAGCTGCCATTCTGACTGGCGTGAGATGAAATCTTAGAGTAGTTCTGATTTGCATTTCTCTAATTGCTAGAGATGTTGAACATTTTTCATATGTCTGTTGATCAATTGTATATCTTCTTCTGAGAAGTGTCTGTTCAGCTCCTTAGTCCATTTATTGATTGGGTTGTTTGTTTTTTTGGTGTTTTTTTTTTTGAGTTCTTTATATATCCTGGAGCTCAGTGCTCTATCAGAGGGGCCTGTGCCTCCCAAAATGTCAACTCTCTGTACACTTCATTGATTGTTTCTTTTGCTGAGAAGAAGCTTTTTAGTTTGAATACAACCCATTTATTGATTCTTAATTTTATTTCTTGTGCTTTAGAAGTCTTATTAAGGAAGTTGGGGCCTAATCCAATGTGATGAAGGGTTGGGCCTACTTTTTCTTCTATTATGTGTAGGGTCTCTGGTCTAGTTCCTAGGTCCTTGATCTACTTTGAGTTGAATTTTGTGCATGATGAGAGATAGGGGTTTAGTTTCATTTTGCTGCATATGGATTTCCAGTTTTCCCAGAACCATTTGTTGAAGAGGCTATCATTTCACCAATGTATGTTTTTGGTGTTTTTTCTAGTATAAGATAACTATATTTATGTGGATTTGTCTCTGAAGACACTAATTTAAAAAAAAAATAGTAGGTAAGGGCTGGGGCTGTAGCTCAGTGCTAGAGCGCTTACCTAGCATGTGTGAGACACTGGATTCTATCCTTAGCACCATATAAAAATAAACAAATAAAATAAAGGCATTCTGTCCATCTACAACTACAAAAAAATTTTTAAAAATTAAGTAAATAGGGGCTGGGGCTGTAGCTCAGTGGTAGAGCGCTTGCCTCACATGTGTGAGTCACTGGGTTCGATCCTCAGCACCACATATAAATAAATAAATAAAATAAAGATATTGTGTCCATCTACAACTAAAAAAAAATATTTTAGAAAAATTAAGTAAATAGCAGAAAGTTAGGGAAGGAAAGGGAAGGAAACAAGGGGAGAGAAGAGGGGAAGGGAAGTGGAAATACCGGGGACTGAATTAGAGCAAAGTATATTCCATGCTTTTATAATGATGACAAAATAAATTCTATTGTCATGTATAACCAAAAAGAACCAGTAAAAAAGAAAAAGAAATGCTAAGTAAATTTCCAAAGGTTGTACAGATGGCAAACTAAACCAGGATTTAAAAACCAGATGAGTCTGTCACAAAGCTTGGGCTCTTTCCTCTTCTTGAGTGTCATCTCTTTGGTGGTACAGAGTTTTGAGTTATATAGCCAGCAAAGCAGTATCTACCCCTGGACCAGTATTATTCTGGCAGCTAGTATTAAATTCTGCTTTGTAGTGGCTTAGGATTTCCTTAGGATATCTGTGTCTACAAGTAGCAGGGAGACTGAGGCCATTGTGAAAATCCAGGGTACGGGGAGTCCCCTGGGAGTGGGGGAGCATAGGTTAGCATGGAAGGGACCTCGGTGCTTAGGTCTAGGATAGTCATCACGTGTGGAAAAAATCCCACCAGAAACATTATTGTGAACATGAAGCCCACCTTCTAATTCTCTGCACACGTGCAATAACTACAGGGGCTATTGGTGATGAAAATTAGCTGTATCTGTTCAAAGAGGAGACAAAAGGCATAAATCACCAGGTGTCTGAGACAACAGACTAAGTTGCAAGAAGATTTTATTGTTTTGTTTTGCCCTGAAGGCAGGGGGTAGGGGTGGGATTCAAAGCATTTGACAGCATTTTAATAGTGGGAGAGCTCATTTGGAAATTTCATTTCTAGTTTTTCTCATCACTTGGGGTCTGCACCACAGCCACCTTCTTAAAATAAAGCTTGGATCTCCACTTGCTGGAGTCTCTTGGCCAGCTGCCCTTATTGGTATTACTTGTCTGGCTCTTGGTTCTTCCTGTGTTTGTGACCCTTTGTTTTAGGGAACAAAGCAAGTTGGGATTTCCAAAGGATAGTGGGCGTCTTCCCCAGTAGATGGATCCCAGGTACCAACTTTCAGGATGGACAACCTGGAGCTCCAGGGGTCCTTACAGCATACACACTGCAGGAACATGACATGTGTCAGGGGCCACATGAGGCCACATGGGATGGAACCTTCCTGAGGAAGGAGGGTTGATATTACCAGAGCTGCAGAATTTCCCATGATCTAGTTAGGCAAAGATGGCCAGCTACTGGTCTAGGTGCAGCTCTGAGGTGGGTAAATGAGTGAATATGTGTGTTGGGTTCATCTGTGGAGATGCTATTTCTAGATGGTCTCTGGGTGAATGAGGTGCATGCTGAGGATGTGTTGCATTGAATGACAGAATTGTGTCTTGATTGTGTCCCTTGAACACAGGATGTGTAAGATGGTGGATCACACTAGAATGAATGTGCTTAAATTTTATCGCATAGCCCTTTTATTAGCATATTATTTCAGTTTAGTTGAGAGTGACTATTCCTCCTCCAGGATCAGTCACTGAGGTTTGACAGCAGAAGTAAGAGCTATCCATCCTGGTTCCACACGGAGTTGGGGGCTCATCTCCTGGTCCAATTTGCCCATCTGTCTGTCTGGTTGTTTAGCTAATGGTCGAATGGTTAGATTTCAAGTTACCTTGGTTGATTTCCTCTCTTTTCCAAGCCTCATCTTTGCTTGTTCTGTGGAGTCATTAAACCCCAGTTCTCTCTGTAGCTCAATGCTGCAGAATTCTTTTTTAAAAAAATTTAAATGAGTTTAAATCATCTCAGAATATATTAGATTACCTTCTCCCTTGGGTTGGATATTTGCAGGGATGGAAGTAAACTGAACATTTAGCAGGCATCTTTTCTTCTCCTCTTAATTGAATGGAGCCTGGATGCTAGGATGATTGGTATTCTGCCCAGGAGTCTCCCTGAGCATGCACAATCAGGCTCCTGATGGTCTGTAAACATGAGCGGCCAGGCCAGGGCAAAGGTGCCTCAGCATGGAGAATCAGAATCTCCCCTTGTGGGTAAGTCTCCATTTAAAGCCCTACTGAATCTGTGATGGCCAAGTCCCTTCTTAATTGGCAGCCCATCTGTCTCCTAGAGGGACTCAGAGAGACCTCATACCAGCATTAAGTAATTTAGTATTTATGACTTATGATGAACAGAAGATCTGCCTTTCAGAAGACCTATCAGGGTAAGCCTGACCTGGGGCTGGAGTCCATGGGGGCTGGGGTGGTGAAACCCCATCCTGTATGTCCACAGGGTTAGCCAAAGCCAGAAGGACCAAAATACTACAAGGGCAATCCTGATCAGCCCTTGCTGGGAGCCTCCATAGTGTGAATTTGCAAACTGTGCCCCTCTGGAGAGACAGAGCCCCACTGTCACACAGTTTGGCAAGATAAGAGCTCCTAGAAGAGAAACGGAGGAACTCTGGACATGGCAGGGGGGAGGTGGGGGGGAGGGAAAGGGGAATGGGTACAGTAAAGATGGTTGATTGAAATCGTCATCACTACCCTTGGTGTATGTATGAAGACACAAATGGTGTGGCTTTATCTGGTTTGCAACCAGAGAAATGGAAAAACTGAGCTCTACATATGTACTGACTTGAAATGCAACTAAATAAACTAATTAAAAAAAAAGAGCTCCTAGAAGAAAACATGAGCCTTGTCCCAGTACCTTCAGCCTGTGCTAGGGAGTGTGGCCCTGTGTGGAGAGTGTACCCCCCTGTGGCCCCTTGAATCCTGAAGTGAATGCTGTTCATTCTTTTGTGACCGTTGAGCAAGCCTCTCCAGGTGCTGGTTCTTGCCACCACCAGAGAAAGAAAGATCTACCCTCTGTGTCCCATCTTCCTCATGTCCTCTTGTGTCGTAGCCATTCTGCTGCAATATGAATGTTGTTGGTCTCATTTTAGAGATGAGAACATTGGGCTCAGAAAGAGCCATTTTCCAAGGCTGTGCAGCTTCGAAGTGATCAGACTGGGATGATCAGAGCTCAGGTTTGCCCATCCCAAAGCCCACGGTTCTTCAACTACGTTTCCCTGTGAAGCCGCCAGAGAGGTTCTGGTTTTGTGTGGACTGTGGTTCTGTGTAGGCTGCAGTATTGGCTCTGTCTCCCTCCCTAGCCCTGATAATGCCTGCGGTTCAAATCCAGCTGCCAACTCCTTGCCAAGCTCCATGATAGATGCCTAAGAGGTGAAGAAGCAAGAGGAACATCTTGTTGAGTTTGGAGAGATTGACATGTTGCTCAACTCTCCTCTCCATTCTGTTTCTCTATGAGAAGGACCTGGGGGAGAAGGGGAGCCCCGACCTGGGATCTCCCCTCAGGCTGGCTGCTGGTATGCTGTGTATTGCCCTGAACAAATCACTCGACGGACTGACCACCTCACTGGGGTTGGTTTGGGACTTTCCCAGCTTTAGCACTGAATGTCCTGGGAGATCCCTTTGTCCAGAGCAAATTTCACAGGACTGTGGTCACCCTTTGTGTGATCCTAAAACTTCTGTCTGGCCTGAAGCTTCATGAGACAGCATTTCACAAAAAGCAGGGGTTCCGCATTTTTTCTTCCTTTCTTTCTTTGTAAAAAAGTTATACAAGTCATGCATGTGGATTACTGGAAACAGAGAACCAAAAAGCATGATGCTAAACTGCCAATAAAGATGCTCAATGGCAGTCCAAAGAAACACAAATCAAAACACACTATCATTTTCACCTTTCAGATTGGAAAAGAAAATGAAAATATTGAAAATGCTTAGTTTCAGCTGGAAAGAATGGTGGTGTGGGTGGGTATTTCATTTTCTGTTCGGGTGCAAATTGGTGCAGCCTTTTAGAAAGTCCATTTAGTATATTTATTAACATTTGAGTTCTATTAACATCATTTATCCTAGTAGATCCATTTCTAAGAATGTGTCCTCTAGAAATATTTGTATGGGTCTATGAAGATGTGTATGAGAGAAAGTTCAATACAGATTTTTTATTGTAAGAAAAAAATGGAGCTAATGTAGGAATGCATCAACTGGGGTGAATAGTGGAACAATTCTATATGGTGGGCATTTGGGTATCCTCTTTCTGTTATTCCTGTAGAAAAGGGTTCTCAAACTTTAGCATGCATCCCAATCACCTAGAGGGTTTGTTCAAACAGATGGCAGGTCTTCATCTCCAGAGTTCTTGTTTTAGTAGATCTGGGATGGAGCCCAAGAATTTGCATTTCTAATAAGCTCCCAGGTGATGCTGCCAGTCTCAGGACCACACTTTGAAAAACAATGATATAGAGGAAAATAAGAAGACCTTTTTAAAGTGAAATCTAGTCCAGATCTGGGAGCAGCATATTAGAGAGGGCACTGGGCAAAAGTCCAGGTGTGGGGCAGAGGGACCCTCTGATTTATCCTCCACTGGCCTGGGGTTCCCACCTTATCACTTAGAAAATGAGCCAAATAAAATGGGTTGGATTACTCAGCAAACTTAAAAGAAATAGTGATTCTTACAGAGCGAGTCTCAGGTGTGAGCAAAAGGAGGCAGTGGCTTGTGGGTTGTCCCTCTCCAGCATAGGTACAGGGCTAGGAGAGGAAGGAGGGCCAGCTGGGGGACTCCTGCCAGCTGTGTTTGTTGCTGTCTGTGCTTCTCCCTGGGAAGCTGGCATTCTGGTTTTGAGGACAACATCAGATGCTCAGGGACTAAAGGAGCAGGTGTTCCTAGGAACCGAGCCTTGCAAACAAATTAACAGGTGTTGATTGCCGCCAGGCAGAGGTGCGTTGCATGTGGGTATTGTTTTCTGCCTCCTCCTGTTCAGTCCCAGGCTAACATCACCACGTCCCCGTCTTCAGTCACGGCCTCTCTTGAGATCTTCCCATCGCATCTCATGACTTAATTTGGGACTTCTTCTCAGGCACAGGGTTCTTCTTCCCCAGCCATGACTGTGGTTTGCTCTGTGAGGAGGAGGAGTGAGGGAACACCCCCCCTCTCCTTCCCTCTTGGGAACCCCTGTAATTTCCATCATCACCACCACCTTTGCTGGAATTTTATTCCATGTCCCAGGTAAGATCGAGAGAGGGACTCCCCATGCACCAGTCTGAGCTTTGCTCTGTCTCTGGCCACATGAGCCACATTTGTGTCTCACCCTCTGTTCAGGCTGACATTTAAAATGACCTACTTTCTCCTGCATATTCTAGGCACCACTTAGAAGGAGCGTACTGGTAGGCACTCACTGTCTATGGTCTTTCTCTGTCTTTGTACCAGGGATTGAACCCACGGGCACTTCACCACTGAGCAACACCCCCAGCAATTTTATTTTTTTATTTTGAGACAAGGTCCTGCTAAGTTGCTTAGGGCCTTGCTAAGTTGCTGAGGCTGGTTCGAACTTGTGATCCTCCTGCCTCAGCCTCCCAAGCTACTGGGATTACAGGCCTGTGCCACTGCACTGGACTTCATGGTCTTATCCTTGAACAACTTTGATTCATTCATGGCATGTTGCTTCTTTATGGATTGGACTTTTCTGGCTATTGAATTTGCTACTCATTCTCCCATTCATCTCCTTTCCTCAGCCTTCAGATTTGTACCAACTCAGCTGCAATCAGAAATGATTTGACTTCTCCACCCAAGATACCCTTTCCTAGGCTACCATGGGTAGTTCCTAATCTTAGTTCTCTCTGGTAACCTTTACCTGACCCTTCCTGTTTCAACACCACACGTACAGACAGAACAACCTTCAAGGAAAAGACTAGGGATTTCTTCTGGAGGAATTCCTGTCCAGAACTGGAGAAGAGAAATAGGAACTTGAAAGTAAGCTGGAAATAAATGATCCCAACGAATGAAGGTCGGAACTGTAAAACTGCAGACTAAAACCAAATCAACTGTACTGCTCACAGGACATCTTTGAGCCATGAGCTGACTGGAAGGTGTTACAAGGTGCTGGTCCCTGAATGGAATTCTGTGTTGATCCTGGTGGGCAGCGCATCTGCTGTCTATGGTGCTAAATTGCCCCTCGGAGAGGAACTGGAATGGGTCCACAAGAAGGAGGATAGGAACGATTGTGCTGGAACCCAAGTCCCCATCAAGAAGACATACACTACTAAATTAGGGCTATTAAAGCTATAGTTATTGGAGGCCATCTGATTGGACTTGTGTGTGACCCATGATCACAGAAAAGAAATATCATTGAATCTGGCTAGGCATTGTTCTCAACACTTAAGCTACATGCTTTATTTTAATCTTTAAATTAGCTACATAGGGAACTATTAATATTTTCATTTTATTGATAAGGAAATAGAGGCCTGGGAAAGTTGTTCATAATTTGTTTAAACTTGTACAGCTAATAAATGGTGAAGCCAGCACGTAAACCATAGAGGTTTCCATTCCCAAAGTTGGCACTGGTGACTTTAGATCCACATGACCCAAGGCTAGTGCCGATGGCTCTTTGTTAGGCAGCTACTAAAGAACTGTGGACACCTGAGTAGGTTACCGGATTGCATGTTTTTGCACTGGAACATTTCACATTTTAAATCTTTGAGACTCTGAAACCATTTCACCAGCTTTCATTGTCTTCAAAAAAAAAACACACACCACACTCACACAAATGAACAATCTTCATTTACTTTTTCGTTTATAGGAGAGGGATGTGAATGTAAGCAAGACATTCAAATTAAAGTGGACTGTTTCATTTTAATTGACCTTTGATTCCCCCATTCACTATCCCCCTCCCTGTCCACCCAGGCCTCCTCTGTCCCCTGCTGGGCTCTGCGATTCATCAGTGCCTGAGGCTCAGCAGCTGTAATTGGTTTGTAACTTCCTGGAATGTCAAAGCCAAGATGGAAATTTTACGTATCACTCCACCAATTCCATCCTGGCTTTAATAATAAGCTGGCAGAAGGGAAGGCAGATTTACAGCAGGAGAGTAATGTAATCAAATTTGGAGGCGAAATGCAATAAGTACAAATGCTAGTTTTCATTTGGAAGCTTCTTAGATAAATGTGATTTCACTCAGCTCCCCAGCCAAATCCTTTGTTTCTTCCTTGGGAACAGCGGAGGGCCTTGGTACAGTAATAACCCTTGAAGGTAGAGTCTGTATCTGGGGTTCCCCTCCCTGGCCCTGGCAATCCCTGGCAACTGGGAGGTGCTGGGGAGGGGTCATAAAAGGTCAGCTGGGGGGACAAGGCTTAATTGGGAGCCTCTGATATGCTGAATACCAGAGGGAAAAGCACTGTATTAATTGCTTTGCATATCTTATCTATTTCAGGTTCGTAGCAATAGCGTAAGGTAATATGCTTTCCATTTTATAGAAGGATACAGTTAGGCTTAGAGAGAGGATTTTCAACACAGAGTGGGGTTCTGTTTGTCTCTGGGGACTTTCTTTTTATCCTCTCTTGCAAGAATAAACAACAGTTAATGTTTCTTGAATATTGATGTGCTAGGTCTTCTTGAGAACTTTCACAACATCTCTGTGTGGTAAGGGATGTTGTCCTACTTTTTTGAGAATGCTCTCTCAAGATTGATCTCCTTATAAAAGTCAATAAGAGCCACATGAAAAGATGTTCAACATCATTAGCTGTTGGGGAAATGCAAATTAAACCACAGTGAGATACCATTTCACATCCATTGGCAGGGTGAAAGATTTTTTAAAAAAGTGATAACACCCCATACTGGGAGGATATCAAGGACCAGGATGGCTCAGTCATTGTTGGTGGCAATGGAGAATGATACAACCACTTTCAAAAATGGATAATAGTTTCTTTTATTTTTGGTACTGGGGATTGAACTCCGGGGTACTCGACCACTGAGCCACATCCCCAGCCCTATTTTGTGTTTTATGTAGAGACAGGGTCTCACTGAGTTGCTTAGCACCTTGCTGTTGCTGAGGCTGGCTTTGAACTTGCGATTCTTCTGTCTCAGCCTCCCAAAGTGCTGGGATTACAGGCGTGCGCCACCGCACCTGGCTGATGATATTTTCTTAATAGCATTATACACTTACTTACCGTACAACCCAGCAAGCACACTCTTGGGCCTTTGCCCCAGAGAAATGTAAACTTTTGTTCATACAGAAGTCTGCACATGAGTGTTCATAGCAGCTTTGTACTTAACAGCCAATAATTGGAAGCAATTCAGATGTCCTTCAATGGGGGAGTCGTTATACAAACTGTGGAGCATCCATACTATGAATTCCTGGTCAGCAATAAAAAGGAAAAAGCTATAGATACACGCAACCACTTAGATGAATCTTAAGGGAATTAGGCTGAGTGAAAAAAAAAAAAAAAAGCCAACCCCCAAAGGTTATGTGCTACGTGATTCCATTTATAAAGCATTCTTGAAATGACACAATTATAGACATGGAGGGAGACTCCATTGTGGTGGCTGCGCATTGGAGAACAGAGGAGGCCATTGGCTGTGGCTACCAAAGGATCACACAAGGCTGGAGGTAGTGATGGATCTTGACTGCGGTGGTGGCCACGTAAATCTGTGCATATCATAGATTTGAATAAAACCACACACACACACACACACACATACACACACACACACCAGTACATGTAAAACTGGAAAAATCAACTAAACCTGGTGGATTATATCCACCTGGTTGTATTTAATTGCACTATTTTTGTGCAAGATTAAAGTTATCATCAGGGAAAATTGGGTAAAGCAATCCGTGATCTCTGTTGTTTTCTTAAAACTGCACGTGAAACTATAATTATCTTTAAAAGAGTTTTTTGAATGGTGGTGAGGGAAGTGGATGAAGAAAGGCCAAGGCCCTTGCTCAGGTTCACATGCTAGGTGATTGGATTTCTAGGTCTTGAGCTCATCACCTCTGCTCCACGCTGCTGTCCTGTTGGATGGAAAACTGTTGGGACCTTTGCTTCTGGAACTTGCCCTTCCTCTCTCCACATGGCTCTAGTGACTCAAGATCACAAGCCCACGCTCTCACCCACATCAGGGTGGACCTGTGAGTACTGAGGCCGTGCCCCCCAGCCCCACAAGGTGGAGGGGGGAAATCCAGGAGGTCTATGAGCCACACCAGGTCAGAGTCCTTTTAGAGAAAATATCATGGATACTGAGAAAGAGAGAGACTCTTTCGTTCCAAAAGGACCACTGAAACAGAAATCTCCAAGTGCCATTTTCCCCACCATGCCAAGATAGTGTGTCTAAAGATAAAGAAAACAGGAAATCAGAGGCAAGGGTGGGGGAAGAGAGGTAGAAACCTGATGATAAGAGAGAATCATCTGTTTCTCTGTATCTGTATCATCCACCTATATTCATATCTGAAGCATCCTCTCCTGGACTAAGGTCCGTGAAGCAGTGTATTCACTTTTGGAGTGCATGAGTATTATTTCTATTATTTACAACCCAAAGAGTCCTAAGATAGAATTTCCCTGCTTTGTATGTGCCTCCTAGCACTTTGCCCACCATCCTGAGCCCTGCTCAGTCACGGGTCATTTACTGAATCCATGACCCTATAGATACTGAGATCTGGCCAGAGTATTCTGAACTAGGCTTCCCTCTGGGTGTCCTGAGCCCTGTCTAGGAGAAGGAAAAGGAGGCTATGTCCTGAGATGGGAATGGCTTCTCTGGGCTGAAAGTCAGCAATCCCCACTGGTAGACATGTTTTTACCTGAGGCTTACACCTGAGACACTTTCCCACCGCAGTTGTCAACCCACCTCCAAAATAATTTAGATCAGGACTCCAGGAATACAGATTCTCACCCGAGTTCTGATACCAGTTGTGGGACATGGGGCAAGTCACCTAACCCCCAGTGGCCTCATCTGCTGCCTGGGATTTGACCCCTACCTGTAAACAGCACTGTGGGAGCCTGGTGGTTTTCATTTGTAATCAGCTGACCAGAAGCTTGGATGACCATATTGTTTCGCTAAGTCCTTCACAGAATGTTCAGGATCAGGGCTGGGTTCTGGGAGATGCTCTGCAGGTTGAGGGAGAAGGAAGCACAAGGCCTGGTGAGCACTGATGTGGGTAAGCACCAAAAGGCTTACCTAGAGGAATCCATGCTTTACCCCGTACAGTGGTCTCTCACCCTATTGTTGATCTTACCAAGGAGGATAACCTTGAAATTCCCCTCCCCAGTTCACACCCCAATGCTATGGGTTGATAAAGACTATGTTGGGGTACACCATGTTGGGTTGTGAGGTGACCCCATCCCATCTCACCCCATTGACCTCTTTTCTTCCCTTCATCCCCCACTCTGTCCTCCTCCCCAACACTCAGTGCTTCTCCCTGCTTCTCCTCCCTTCCCATTGGCTCCACTCATCTCTTCTCCATTTCACTCCCTTCTTGTCTCATGCTGATCATTCCCACCTCACGGCACTACCCTCACCTCTGTTCCTCCATGCAGCATGTGCCAGCGCCCGCGCCAGCACAAAGGGAAACCGAGTCAGGCGAGGGAGCCGCGGATGACAAAATCACTCACTCACACACACACACAGCAAGGCAAGAGAGTTTTTATTGAGCTCACACACACATACAGCATAGCACAGCACAGCAAGAGAGACTCTCTA
>PVHX01007672.1:26908-89491 GCA_004024805.1 Geosciurus inauris
TGTGACTATTCTATTAGCATCCGCTACAGGGTGCATCTATTAGCATCTGGTGACTATGCTATAAACATCCTGTGGCTATTCACAGGAATGCGGAACTTGTTACAAGATGGAACTATGGCCAAAGCCATATGATTGACAAACCTGATATTTGTTGCATATTATGTACTGTGGATGCGCCCAGGCCAGCTCTCTCTTACAAGCATGGACTCTGGGGTCCAGCCAACCCAACAGCCTGGACTCAGTCGGACAGCTTGCTCTTGACTCGCACCTCAACCATGGCATGTGAGAATGGCCTAAGCGTGGTCCTCAGAATCTCAGACAAAGACAACATCCCTCACTCAGGTCCTACGCTCTGCAAGTCTCTTAAACAGCTCAACTGGGTATGTATGTATGCCATCTCCATTTTTTTTTTTTTTTTCAGATAAGCAAATGGAAACACAGAATGGTAAATAAATTTTCTAAGGTCAGAAAGCCAGAAATGGAACCCTGGTGTGCATGCTCTTATCCATGTTCAATAGCAATCATGGAGGTCTCTATGAGGCCACGGTCAAGGGCTGTGTTTATTTTCTACCTTGATGAATTATTTGTATGCTCAGACGTTTACAAGGCAAATAGAACATGAGCTCATAAGTCAGGAAACTACTCCCTGCCACTCTCTATGTTCAGGTAAGACTGAACTCCCCCTAGCTCTGGGGGTGGCCATAGATCAGGTCTGTCCAACCAGGATTCACATGCTCCAAGCCACAGTGATTAACTCAGTGATGGGAATTTCACTCAAGCCAGATCAATGAGATTTGACTTGGGATTTTTGGTGGCCACAGGCAGTTGGAGAGCAGGATGCTATTTGTTGATTGGTCAAACCTGAGTCATGTGCTCAGCTTAGAACCAATGGCTGTGGAGGAAGGGAGAAGATAGGATAATGGACTTTCCAAGGTCACTTCCAATCCAAGTGCACAGACAGAGAGGACTGGGTCCCTGAAGCATGGCTGGAGTACTCACATACCAGAGGAAAAGGGCATGGAGGCTGGGAAGGCGCTGTTCCCATGCTCCTGCCTCCATGGAGGCTGGACAGAATGATCCTCAACCAGCCCAGCTCTGTCCCAAGACAGACCAAGCCAGAACGGAGGAAGCGAGCTCAATTCCACAAAATGCAGTAGGGGCAATACCTCCTGGCAGGCTGACTTTCAGGATCCTGGGCTACTCTTCTGCAGAGTTTTCCCTCCATGATCAAGGTGCCCTGCACCCAGCTCCTGGGCCCTCCTCCCGGGGTTAGAGGACAGTGCCACCCTGCCTCCCATCTCATATTGCAGCTATAGCATTGCTTGGGCTCCCAGTTTCTCCACAGAGGGAATTACAAAGTGATGATCCATGAATGTGTTTTCTTTGGCTTACACAGTTTTTAAAAAATGAAATTCATTGATGTCTTTGAGAATCTAGACTCCCAGGTTGTCTTGAAAAACTTGGAGGAAACTATAGCAACAAGCTGAGTAGTGGTGGCCCCGGGTTAGGAGGGCACGCATGGTTCAACCCCCCACAGTGAGCCCAGACCACTTCCGTCACCGCTGTTGCCTGCCTGGGCTCGGTGGATACCGAGGTTAGGACCCCTGCTCTCTAAGCCTGGGCCTGTCTCCATCTGCCAGCTGTCTCCCATGGAGCTGAGGTGGTTCACTGAAATGCCATCCAGGCTTGCTGTGAGCTACCATGAGAAGCACTCTGTCATGCTGTGCTGGGTGGCCTTGGGGAGACCACAGAAGGCTCTGGGACCTGGATCCTGCAGGGAAAAGACAAGGAGATAACAGATGTGAATGTCTCAGAAGCAAAAGTGCTCAGATGTGGGGCTGGGGACTTGGGTAGCACCCCCTTTTTTTGGTAGCCTGGGTTTTGAGGGGTTCTGGAAAAGTTTCCAAGATGTCAAAGACAAAACTGGCTGGTGGTAAACCAAAGGAGTAGACTATTTTCAAGTGCCTGATTACTTGCCCTCAGCTTTTCTCCAAGGGGATGAGTTTGCCTGAAATTTATAAGCCATAGGAAACCCTTCTCCTAGGGCAACACTAAGCAATCTTCCAATTTTTAGTTTCCCAAAGCATTATAAGTAGCCATGTCATGTGACTAGACAGGACAAGGAGATGGGGAAGGAATGCTGTCAGAAGACCAAAGACAAATCGATGTGCTGCTTGTCCTGGGGATGAGGGGTTCCCATTTTCTCACCCTGAACTCTTCATCATTTTAGGATTTTTAAGACCTGCTCATCATTTTTGAAGGACATGTGCTTTCCACTAACTGTGTGGTGCTTGGGTCCCTCTGCTAAGATCTGACTTTAAGGATGGAGACCAGCACTGAGTGGAGCCTTCATACCAAGGAGCCTGGTGTTTATTACAGCCAGATACATGGCCAAGGCACCACCCTGGACCTACTGAGTCCAGGAATCTGCATGGTACCAAGCCATACCATAACCTGGTAAACTATAGCCACATGAAAGATTGAAATGAACTGATTCAGAGGTTTTCGCTAGATGGCTCTGTTTCATAGACAAGGCTGCAGTTTGGAAAGCTGCAGTATTTAAGGCTGGGACCTGAGGCTGTAAAAGCATTGAGAGATTAGGGTGTTCCCAGACCTGCCAATATTAATTCAAAATAAAAACAATAGGAAATAGTAAAACACAAGTCTACATGTTGAAATGGCTTTCTTCTGGAGGTGCAAACTGGGAAATGTTGAATATGTTTATTGAAACAGTAACAGTCTTATTTTAGGGATGCTGCTGTGTGGCTCATGCCCCATGATGATCCTTGTTCAGCCCCCTGAGTCACTGGGCTCTGGAATCCTTTATTCATTCAATAAACATGCAACAAAGGTTTATTGAGCAAAGCAGTTAACAAAAAAGCAAACCCCTTTGCCTCTGTGGAGCTCACATTCTGGTGATGGGGAGACAGAGAATAAACAGAAGATAGGCAACCTGCGTAGTATGGTAAGAGGAGATAAGTGCTCTGTGGGAAATGTGCATAGAAGTTCCAGGGGCTGAGTGATCAGGGAAGGCTTTCCAGAAGGTCAGATTTAAGAGACATCCTAAAAGGAGCAAGCAAGAATGCCATGTGGCCCTGGAGGAAGAGGGTCCAGATAGAGGGGACAGAACTTTGTCCAACTCTAGAGTAGCCATGATGTGGCCCCCAGCCCTGAGGGAGAAGCCTTGTACCACCCCTGGCAACCCAGAGCCAAGCTGTGCTAGGCTATTTGCAGCTAAGTTTCACTTGTTCCCCGCTATCAGGAGGCCATAGGGGCTGTCACCCAAACTCTGCTAACAGTTACCATGTTCTCCTTGGGGGCTCACGTCAAATCTGTCAGGTGAGCATCAATTAGTTCTGTGCCTGGACCTGTGCCAGGCATCTGAAGCTCAGAGACTGGTGGGAAACCAGACAGAGAAAATTAGAACTTGCTACATATGAGAAACAGAGAAGGGACGTCTAACAGCCTTGGGGCTGAGGGGGACGGGGGACTTCTCACCTCCATGACGTTCGCTCATCACGATCCCCCTCCTCACTCCCTACTCTGGACTCGCTGGCTTCTTCCAGGTCTTGAAGGCATCCATTCCATCCTTGCTTCAGGGTTTTTTCTGTTCCCTTGCTTTGGAGTCCTTTCCCCCAGATCTTTCCAGGGTGACTGGTGACCATCCAGACTCCAGACAAATGTCCCTCTCTGACTGCCCCACAGCCTAGGTCACTATCACTCGTGCAGCTGCCTCTATTTCCTTCCAAAGACCATCAGGCACTGGTGTTAATACTCCCTCTCCTTGGGAGGTGGGACTCAGTTTCTTCCATTTGTCCCTCCATCTCCAGGGCCTGACAAATGGAAGGTTCTCGATCAGTACAGATGAAGAAAATTTCCAAACAAGGCATGGTTGAATAACCCCTGTCCTCTGGCAGGTTTTCCTCTGGCCTCACTCCTCTGCTTGTCCCTCTGCCCACCTCAGAACACTCCTGGATGTCCTCACTGCCAGCGAATGGTTGTCATCGGTCCTATAAGACTCAAGCAGTGTAATGGTAGAGACTATGGACTGGGGCATCCAGATGGGCTTGCTTGGATCTGTGCCTCTGCTGCTCTCAATCTGGGTGAGTTAATTGAACTCTCTGAGCCCCAGCCTCAGTTTCCTCACCTGAGCAGAGAGTGCATTCAGTAAACAGAAGGCTTTATTCTTCTTCCAAACAATGATTACCAGATACTTCTATCTGGAGGAGTTGCTTATACCATCGCCTTCCTGAGATGAGAGCCCTGCCCTGGGTTGGAGGCCCTTGGGAACCCCCCAACAGAGACCTACAAAATGAAAAAATCCAAACTCAGTGACTGTGCCCCCAGGGACCCTGAGTTAATGATCCGGGGATGGTTAATGAGCTTCCTCCTCTGCTCTCTCCCATCGCAGGTGGTATGGCAGCCTTCCAGACCCCGCGGCTGCTCCCCGCATTTGCCCCCTCCAGGTCCGACTCCTTTGCGGTGTCCTAAAAAGCTAACCAAGCTGAAATCACTCCTACCGAGGCTATGAAACTCCTGTGCCATTATCCAGTTTTTCTGAGGTCCCAACCTCATCGCTGCCTCCCAACCCTCTCCATCTGTTGGGAGTGCTTACAGCACTTAGCAATGGTAACTGCTGGGAGGGTCTCTTCAGTGCTGAGTGTCTGGCCTTGCTCAGGGTGCAGGACAGACAGGCTGTCCTGGAGGGCTTGCTTTGGTGGAGAATTCCAACAGTGACCCCTCTTGCCCCTGGGCAATCTTCCTGGGTTCTTCGTGGGTGGCACATTATGAAAGAATGAATGCCACGTGTGAGAATCCCAGGAGAGGTGGTGGGCCATGGTGGCTCAGACCATAGACCTGGGATCAGGATGCCTGGGTTCAAATCTTGGCCCTACTATTTAATAACTGTGTAATCTCAAATCTCAGTCCAAAATAATATTAGCTTTTTTTCCCCTTTCTTTTCTTTTTCTTGGTGCTGGGGATTGAACCCGGGGCCTCACACATGGACTCTGCCACTGAGCTACATCCCTAACCCCTAATGTTAGCTTTGCTGTTATGTACAACCTGCTCTTGGTGGCCAGAATTTGTTCATAAACCTACAAGCTAATAATAATACTAGCCAATATTCATTGAGATCCAAACAATGCTTCCTGATTAATTAACGTAATCTCCACAGGACAGACATGTTAATGGATAACTTTTGGGGGTGTTCAAGGCTGTGCCTAATCTAAGATTGGATACAGAAGCCCAGGACTCCCAGGCCCTATTTACATGAGTGAGTGGCATGCAGGCAAGACACTGGGACAAGGACATTTTAAGGATTTTATCTCCAGGATCAGAGAGGAGAGGATGGCATGTCCCCAGGCCAGCTCTATGGACTGAGAGGCTGTGAATGTGAGGGAAAGAAGCTGATTCTTCTTGTTTTTAGTAACTTTGGTCCCATTTTTATATTCTTTATATCCACACTCTTGGATTTCTCAGCCTTTAGAATAATGAGCTAAATTAACCTCTATTTCTTAGTACCTCTATTAACTTGGTACCAAGGATTGAACCCAAGGGTGCTTAACCACTGAGCCACATCCACAGCCCTCTTTACGTTGTATTTTGATACAAGGTCTCGCTCAGTTGCTTATAGTCTCACTGTGTTGCTGTGGCTGGCTTTGAACCTGCAATCCTCCTGCTTCAGCCTTCTAAGCCACTGGGATTACAGGTGTGGGCCTCCATATCTAGCCCATTTCTATATCTTGAGTGTGGGTATTGTTTTTGGTGCCTCACACCCCATCCCCTCGGCTCTTGTCAGACCTCAGCAGCAGTGCTGGTGAGGGGTCCTCATGCATGCAGGTAGCATCCCACCTCAAGTACCTGCCTCTCTCTGTTCTGCTGCTTCGGTGAGAGCTCACTCTGTCCTATAGGGGACAGAAGCCCCAAGAACTCCCTCAAGGAATGCAGTATGAGAGCCAGTGAAAGGTGTCTGAAGACCTCCTGTCTTCAGAACACATTGTTTCTCACAGCATCCACAGAGGGACTGGGTCCTAACTGCCCACACTGGTGATCAAGTCATGCCAGGTTTGAATGTGTCCTCCAAAAGATCATGTCTTAGAAAATGAATCCCCAAAAGTTACATGTTAATGACATGGGGTGGAGGGACTTAGGTAATTAAGTTTAGTTGAGGTCTTGAGAGTAGGGCCTCCATGGTGGCATTAGTGGCCAGGCTTGCTCTATCTCACCATGTGGTGCCCTCTGCATGTTATTCTGCTGCAGGGAAACTCTTACCAGATGCTGGCACCATGTTCTTGGACTTGTCAGCCTTTAGAAACCTTTTTTCTTTAATAATCACTTGGTCTCAGGTATTTTGTTATAACAAGAGGAAATGGACCAAGACAGGCCAATAACCCACAATGTATTGACTTTTCTTCTTCCCTCTTCCTCTCTTTTCTTTCTCACTCCTACTTTTTAGGATCACTTTTCAAATACAATACTGGCACCCAAGTCCTTGCCCCATCTCTGCCTTGAGGAATCCCAACTAAGACAGTCACAACACGGAGCCCAAGGGTATTGCCTCTGGTCAGGGCAGTGCTATCTTTGCTGAGGCTGTCACAGCAGACATGGCTGATGCCCAGGAGCCTACGGTCCCTGGATAGTGTCCAAGAACATATGAAATGTCTCCTATAGACTCCCAGCAAAACTTGAGGTGGTGCTATGGCAGAGACTCCTTATTGCCCCTAGAATCTACTGTTTCCTTCTTTTAGAAGTAGGACTCCAGACACTGGCTATCCAGTGGCAACTACATTTCCCAGTCTCCCTTGCAACTAGTGTGGCCATCTTTTGGCCAATGGAATGTGAGTGATGGGTCACCACTTAACAGGAAATGGTTGGGTTTCTACTTCCTCTGTTCCCCTTCTCTGGGGGGGTTGGCAGTGGACTGGGTGGTGGTAGGACATGAGCTCTGATGTGGGTGAGAACAGCACCTCAATGGAAGGTGGAGCAACAAGGTCAAAGGGGACCCTGAGTGACATTGTGGAATAGAGCTGCCTCCCCATCTAGGACCACCATCCATCTCTGGGATGTTTCATGAGAGAGAAATAAACTTTTATTTTGCTCAAACTGCAATGTATGTGAGACTATTTCAGCAACTTATCTTGTGCCCTAACAAATGCAAGTCAATAGGGGGTCTGAGCAAGCAAGTTACAGGTATAAATGCTGATGCGACCTCATTTGTGCCCGGAGGCTGGTGAGGCCTGGGGACATTTCATTTACATAATCACCCTGTGGCATGCTAAGCACTCCAGAACCCTGGGAGTTAGGAAAGCTCCTGGGACAGTGTTGGGGGGGGAGGCTCTTAAACTTGTCACAGACCTCAGCAGTTCCCTTCTTAGACTGTGTTCCCTGTCCCTGTCCCGTAGAGCTGTCTGCTTCTGTGTACTTCTTTCCAAGTCTTCTCCTCCCAGGTGTGGCTGCACATTGGTTTTCGGGCTGAATCCCGGTCAAAGGGAACACTTGGGGACCATGACAAATGGGCAGGAGTTCTGGGCAAACGTGCCTGGCTTGTACTGTCTTGTCATTTTTCTCCAGTTGTGGGCCATTTTCCACCTCGTGGTCATCCTGCATCTCCTCTATTAAACAGAGCCCTGTGGGGCTACATTGTGATATTAGTTTTCAATTACTGTGTAACAAGCTACCACAAGCTTAGTACAAAATGGCACCTGTTTATTGTCTTGCAATTCTGTAAATGGGAATTTGGGTGGGCATGGCTGGATTCTCTACTTACGGTCTCACAAGGCTGAAATCAAGGCATCAGCCATGCTGGACTCTCATCTGAAGGCTTTAGGGAAGAATTTGCTTCCAAGCTTGTTCTTGTGGTTGGGAGAAATCTAGCTGCTTGTGGGTGTAGGACTGAGGTCTCAGGTCCCTTATTGGCTGTTAGCTGGGTCACTCTTACCTCTGGGATACCCTTCTCCAGTCCTTATACATGGCCTCTCCATATGCAAAGTCAGCAATGGCATCTTCAGTCTTTTTCCTTTGAATCTCTCTGACTTATGTTTCTGCTACTAACTTGAGAAAATGTTCAGCTTTCGAAGGGCTCATGTGACTATGTGGGACCCATAGAATAACCTCCCTTTCACTTAACTCAAAGTCAGTTGATAAGCAATGTAAATCACAACTGCAAAATCCTTTTTGCCACGTAAGGTAACACAGTCACAGGCATGGTAGTATTTCGCATTCACAGTCCTAGGGATTTGAGCAGAAAATCTTGGGGGACAACTTAGAATTCTGCCTACCATGTCTACAGCCCCTTTTAGAATAGTTAGGCTTCCCCTTCCCTGGGGGGAAGTGAAAATGATCTCTTGATGCCAGGTTTGGGGGAAGACCCTCACAATGTCAAGGTGTTCAAGGATGCTTGGAGGGGGCGTGAGTAAGCACCAGGAGGATGGACGAGTCTTGGATGAAGGATGGACACTTTAGATGCTCATCTAGCCACATTTATTGAGACTCTATAGTTCTAGGTGCTTGGGATCTGGAAGGAGACACAGCAGACAGCCCACATTCTTGTGGGGCCAATGGCCTAGTGACTAAGATGACAATAAAGATGGTGAGTATCCCCCAAGGAGCAACATGGAGTTCAGTGGGAAGGAACCTGGGAACAGAATGTCAGCTGAGCATGAGAGGCCATGCATTGACACAGACTTGGTATAACTTGTATGAGGATTGGGGACACCATCTCCAATTATACTTATACAAGTCCCAATAAGCTTGTTTATAGAGAGTACTGAGCCCCATAAAAATTGGGAGTCGTCCTTGAGCCCCAGGGATCACCAGGAAACTCCCATGTCTTAACATATTAACTTAACCATGGGGTAACTAACCCAAGTGGAAATACCTACTTCACATGAATAAATGAAACTGTCTACCTGTGAAGAGAAGAACAGGATAAGTGTATTGGCAAATGGTGCCTGGCCCTGGCCCTCAGTGCCAGGGAATATATAGGGAGTGGTAGGTTCTTGACTCTGGATAGGAGTAAACATTTTATTTACCCAGGTAGGCTTTCAATAAATGTTTGAACATTGGACAACCTGATGCACTGATCATCATTTTTGGTTCATGTAAGCAAAGGATATGCCAAAGAACTCTGTGCTTTTTATACACACTGTTATTGAGGACTGGGAGTGTCCCTGGGTGGTAAAGCACTTGCTAAGCATGAGCAAGGTCCTTGGTTCAATCCCCAGCACTGAAAAAATACCACCCCCCACCCCCAAATCAAGTAAACACTCTTATTAAGCACTCATCCTTTGCATTGCTCAGTGTTCTTTACTTGGTTAGGGTGACAGACCATTCTGATTTTCCCAGGGCTGTGAGAGAGTTCTTAGAACCCAAGACTTAACATTAAAACTAAGATTGGGAGGGTATCCCCAAACAAGAGACCTTCAATGTAAAACTGCAAGTGTCCCGGGAAAAGAGAAGTAAGTGGATCACCCTACCCTAAATAAAAACCCAAAGGAAAATAAGATTCTCTTGACCTTTAAATAATGGATGGGATGTTAGAAAACTGATTCCAAAGAGCTGGCCTCAAAAGAGCTCTGAGGTATGTTTTATGGATAATGTAGGTGGCATGTCAATCTAGGATGTCTGAAATGTTTCTGCATTGCTTTTTACTGTTTTTTATTCTCTTAAAAATTTTAAACATATGGTACAAACTGCACCCAGGATTTCACTCAATGACTCTTACTGAACATATGTAAGAGATACCTGTGCTTTTTGTTTCTGTTTTTGTTTTCTGTTTTTAATTTCCCTTCAACTGGCTATTTCATTCTATTTATTATTTAGGGGACCAACAAGCCATGGCCTGTGGGCTAAATCTGGTTTGCTGTCTTTTTTCATAAAAATGAACTTTTGTTGGAACACCACCATACTCATTAATTTATACATTGACTATGACTGCTTCTGTGTTTTGAGACAGAGTTGAATAGTTGTGACAGAGACTATATGGCCCAAACAGGCTGAAATATTTGCTACTTGGGTGTAATGGCTAATCTTGGGTTTTTTGGGGGGCAGGTAGTAGGGATTGAACTCAGGGGCATTCGACCACTGATCCACATCCCCAATCCTGTTTTGTGTTTTATTTAGAGACAGGGTCTCACTGATTTTCTTAGGGCCTTACCAAGTTGCTGAGGCTGGCCTTGAACTTGTGATCCTCCTGCCTCAGCCTCCTGAGCAGCTGGGATTACAGGTGGGTGCCACCGCACCCAGCTGTGATGGCTAATCTTTGTCAATTTGACTGGATTGAGAGACCCTAGAAAATTGGCAAAGCACACTTCGGGGTGTGAGGGTGTTTGTAGAGATGATTGATTGGCATGTGGGTCAGCAACTTGAGGTGGGAAGATCCATCCTGAATGTGGGTGGAACCATCCAATAGTTTGGGGGTCCAGATGAAACAAAAGCAGAAGGAGGAAGAAGCTCACTTGGGTATAGTCAATTTTTCTTGAGCACCTGTGTTTTTGCTGCAGCCATTGACCATGGACATTAGACTCCAGCTTCTTCAGCCTTTGATCATGGACCAGGCCAGAGGTTCTCCAAGGAGCATCCAGGCCTTCAACCTCAGACGGGGCCTGCATCATTGGTGGGTCTTGTCTGAGGCGTCCGGCTTCTTGGACTGAGCAACTACCTACTGGTTTCTCTGGCTCTCCAGCCTTCAGACAGCCATTGTGGGACTATCCAGCCTCTGATTGTACAAGCCAATCTAATAAGACCTTTTTTATAATTATATATACATTCTGTTGATTCTGTTTCTCAAGAGAACCCTGACTTATATGTAGGACCTTTACCAGGAGAACTTGTCAGCTGGCGTGGTGGCACACACCTATAATCCCAGCGACTCGGGTTGCTGAGGCAGGAGGATCACAAGTTCAAAACCAGCCTCAGCAACTTAGCAAGGCCCTCAGCAGCTTAGCAAGACCGTGTCTCAAAATAAAAAAATAAAAAGGGCTGGAAATGTGGCTCAGTGGTAAAATGTTCCTGGGTTCAAGCTCCTGTACCAAAAACAAAGAAACACACAAAAGACTTGTCAATTCCTATATTATGTCTGAAATCTCTAACTCTTTTAAAGGATTTATATGTAGTTTCGAATTTTAAACATATATGTATCGTTCCAATTTCAGAAGTGCTTACCTTTTATATATGTGTATTTTTAGTTTACAAAAGTAATATGTGCACATTATAGAAATGATAACTTTACAGAAATATGTAATACCAATAATGCAATTCCCCTTTAATTCTTATTGGTGGCCTTGCTAATTAGTTAACTAGTGTAGATTCCTCCACTTTCCTTCCAGCACATCAAGCAATCTACATATATCATTAAAATAACACTGCATGAAAACTAAATCTCTATGTGAGCAAATTTTCCCTGGGTAAGCATTCTTAAATTCTCCACCAGCAGCATTTTTCTGACACATTGAGATTTTCTCACTCATTGTTTCCAACATCTTCCCTCGCTGATCCAGTCTAACGAAAGCCTTTTCTATATCTTCTTCACAGCAGCAACATCATTCCAAGTGCTAATTATTTCTGGTACCTCTCATTACCATAATTATTCTCTTTGAAAAAAATCAGTATCCATTACTGTTACTTTAAACCACCTTTTGGAATCAGTGAAGATGACAGATGCCAGGAGACTGTCACCTTGCTTTGAAAACACCACACTAAGTGTTCAAGACTTTGGCTTCTGTTGATTACTCACTTGCTTCTAGAAGACTGGCAGGACCTGTGTCCTCGTGCTACACATGTCTGATTGCTCACCTCCAGGAGTCCAAGTCTTCTAGGGCCTCCGTCACTACCCAGAGTCTCAGATCCTCGAGCTCTCTGCCTCCCGTATTGCACGGCTGCCTGTGGCCTGTGAGACTTCCCTTCTCAGACCTCCGCTCAGTGCCTCTGGAGCTCCTGTTCTGCAGCCGACAGGCATCCTGATATTCTCGATGTCTTTTCCAAACATGGTCTTCCATTCTCTTGTCTTAGCTTAGATGCAGTGGTCCCTGTTCAGCCTCCCCAAGTGTAGGGTGTTTTTCTAACCCTCTTGCACCCCAGGGCTCCCTTGTCACTTTCAAAATGTCCCCCCTCCTTTGACTTAAAACATCCTAGAAACCTTCCATGTAAAGTCTGCAGATGGACCTCAATTTGGACCAGCCACACTGCAGGCGCTCAATAGCCGCGTGTGGTCGGTGGCTGCCATATTGGACAGAGCAGCCGTGGCATCAGCTGCTCCTCAGAGTGATCCCCCATCATCCCTCCGTCATGAGGCAGTCCCGTGCCCACCCAGAGTTTACGTTCTGCCCACTGTATTCTTCTCATCACCCTTGGTGTTTTCAATATTCACACAGACAACTCAGCCAAACTGGACATTATCATTCCTTGGCCTTCCCACCCAACCACGATCTGTTTCACCACTGTTTCCTGTAGCCACACCTTGGACCTCACAACTGCTGCTAACTGTTCCATCTCTGAAATCTGGATTTCAAGTTTCCTAATTTTTTTTTAGCTAAATACCTCTACTCCAAACAACATCCCTACTTAGTGAGACCTTTAGTTCAGCCTCACCCAATGGAAATATAATGCAAGCCATATATCTCATTTAAAAGCCACATTAAACCAGGTGTGGTGGTGCATGCCTATGATCTCAGCAGCTAGGGAGGCTCAGGCAGGAGGATGGCAAGTGCAAGGCCAGCCTCAGGAACTTAGTGAGGCCCTTAGCAACCTGTCTCAAAATAAAAAGGGCTGGCACTGTGACTTCAGTGGTTGAGCACCCCTGGTACCAAAAAAAAAAAAAAAAAAGCCACATTAAGAAATGCAAAATAGGGCTGGGATTGTAGCTCAGCGGTAGAGCGCTTGCCTTGCATGCGTGAGGCCCTGGGTTCGATCCTCAGCACCACGTACAAAGCAATAAAATAAAGACATTGTGTCCATAAAAAAAAAAAATTAAAAAAAAAAAGAAATGCAAAATAAACAATTAAAATTAATTTTAGTAATATGTTTAATCCAATAAAACTAAAATATAATTGTCCATGTGCAATCAATATAAAAAATTATTAATGAGATACTTTACATTTTTCTTCATATATCTTTGAAATACACACATACTGTATACTTGGCACATTTTATTTAAAATTTTTTTTTTAGTTGTAGATGGATACAATATCTTTATTTTATTTATTTTTATGTGGTGCTGAGGATTGAACCCAGCCAGTGTCTCATGCATGCGAGGCAAGCGCTCTACCACTGAGCCACAATCCCAGCCTTGGCACATTTTAATTTAGACCAGTCACCTACCAAGTGCTCCATGGCCAGATGTAGCCAGAGGCTACCATGTTGGATACAGCTGCCGTAATTAATTGACCTAATCAAATTTTTTCCCAACTATTTAAATGTCCTCTCATTCTTTCTTACCCAGTGTAGATTCCATACGGTAGTATTGTGATTACATGCTTTGAAACATTCCTCTACTCTCTTTTTATTTCTTCATCTGGAAGAAAAGCTCATTACTGGTTGGACCAAACCATCAGTCTGTATCCCTGCAATTGAATACTACAGGAGAAAATCACACACCTGGCCTGCTCTGCTTCATCTTAACTTCGTGGCTACAAATTTAAAAAAGACATCTAATGCTCCCCAGAACCTCATTACATTTCCTTGGTTGAATGTGCTTCCTCTCTCTGTGAGGCTACTGTTTCATCTGTTTTCTTCTCCTCTCAGACCTCCCCGGCCTCCTCCTCCCCGACCTCTACCTGCCAGCAGATGCCCTCGCTCCATTACTCATTAGCAGACGTCACAAATACAGCACGTCCAATATGCAGCCGCACCCTGCCCTGTCTGTCCAATTCGGGCAACGGTGGTGCCATCATCAAGGTCGAAACCTGAGTCCTTTTTCATTCTTTCCTCACTTCTAATTTACCATCAAGTCCTCTCATCCAAAATGAGCCTAGAATCTGCCCACTTCTCTTCACGTCTGTAGCCACAGCTCTGGACTAAGTCACCATCATCTCCCGCCCCGACTGCAGTGACAGCCGCCGGTCCTCTTTGTCTCTGAAATACTCTTTCTACCAGGCAGCCAGAAACGGATCATGTCATTCCCATCCTTAGGACGACTGGTTTCCATGGCTACAAAGGTCCTACGTGGTCTGACCCTTGCTTGCTTCTTCAATGCAATCTTTCATTGTTCTTTTGCCCACGCCCCACGCGCCAGCCACAGCGCTTCTCTCTTGTTCCTTCGGCTCATCAAGCGCTTTCTTTCCTTCTGGCTTTTGCATTGCTGCTCCTCTGTCTGGAAAGATCTTCCCCCTCGGTGGGCCTTGTGATTTCTTCCCCTTCTGGTTTTTAGAGATCCTCCCTTTCCACTCACATGCAAAGCTTCCTTCTCTTTCTTTATCAGTTACTCTGTTATCAGGTCCTCTTTATTATTTTCCTCCCTGCATTTATTATCTGGCTTATTTCTGGTTTACTTCTTTATCTTCTGTTTATTCACTAGAGAAAAGTTCCACACGGGTAGGGACTTGGTCTTGTTCCCCACTATTTTCTGTGTCTGGCATAGTATCTGGCATATAATAGAAATTAATAAATAGATGGAGGGATGAAGGGAGGAACTGGGTGTTCTCATGTTTCAGGGCTCTTCTCGTTACTGTGAAATGCACAGTCTCATGAGATTGAACTTAACAGCCTCAGCAAGTTCATTAACTTCAGATTTGGGTCACCGAGGTTGACAAAGTGCTGGTCCTCTTTTCCCCTTGATAGAGATCATGTCTATAAATACTGCTGGGTATTTAAGTCTCTTTCATTGGTGGTAAAACAGCAAGTCTAAATAGATTGTTGTTCTGACAGGGTTGGGTCAACAGAATATGTATTATCCCCGGGAGGGAGATGGGGTTGAAGCCTCGGGGTTATATCAGATGGTGAGCTCAAGAGATGTTTATCATGTAGGTTGTACAAATAGGTCATGACCTAGTGGTAATTCTGGGAACTTATCATAGAGTCACAAAAAAATCAGGCTGGCTTCTGTGTGGTGGATGGATGAGAATGAAGACAAAGGTTAGGAGACTTTTGTTTATAAGTGCCAGAAGCTCAAACTGGTTATAACAATAAATGTATTGGCTCACGTAACTAAAGAGGCTGGCAGTGTTTAGCTTCAGGTATAGGTGGTTCCAGGGGCTCAAAAATATCATTAGCCAGAATGTGGAGTTTAATTATCCCCTCTCCTTTGAGTATGGACTGGTTTTAGGACTTAATTCCAAAGAATAGAGTATGAAAACAGGGAAAAATCAAAATAACTTGATAGTTGAGAAATCCAGCAAACACTATGTTGGTCAGGTAGCGAAAGTTAACATCATCAGTGATGAATCATTTTGATGAATCATTCCCTGTCATCCCACGATGGGAGGGCATTTCACTTCTGTAGTGTTGTCCCTGAAGCCCGGAACTCCAGTCCAATGGTTAAAACAAACATCCAGCAAACCCAAGAGGAGGGACATTCCACTTCCTGCCTGATGAGTGCTCTGTAGGACTCTCAATGCCTTGAAAAACAAAGGAAGTCGGAGAAGCTGTCATAGACCAGATGCCCCTAAGGAGATGTGAAAACTAAATGCACTGTGTTCTCCTGGATTGGATCCAGGAATGGAATATGCATCAGTGGAACAGCTAGTGAAATTCCAGGAAAGGGTGGCTCTTCCTTAACAGTAATGTCCCAATGTCCGTGTGTCTTAGTTGTGACATGTGTAGCATGATTATACATATAGTTGACAGTTGTGGGGACTGGGTAATAGGGTATAAGGGACTCTCTGTACTATCTTTGCAACTTTTCTGAAACTCTAAAATCACTGCAAAATGAGCAAGTTATTTAAAAAGTGGGATTGAGGGGCTGGGATTGTAGCTCAGTGGTAGAGCGCTTGCCTCGCAGGCGTGAGGCCCTGGGTTCGATCCTTAGCACCACATACAAAGCAATAAAATAAAGACATTGTGTCCATCTATGACTAAAAAAATATATATATTAAAAAAAAAATAAAAATAAAAAAAATAAAAAGTGGGATTGAGTCACTTTTTAAAAATTTTGTGTATTCATTAGCAAAAATATTATCTTTAAAAATTTTTGCATTATGGTAAATTACACTGAACAAAATGTATCATTTTAACCATTTTAGGTGTACGGTTCAGTGGCCTTCAGCACATTCACGTGATTATGCAGCCCTCACCACTGTCTATACACAGAATTCTTTTGATCTTCCAAAATTAAAATTCTATGGCTGTTAAATAACAACTCTTCGTTCTCCCCTAGACTCGGCCCTGGCAACTATCATTCTATTTTCTGTCTCTGAGTTTTGTTAGGGTTTGAATATGAGGTGACTTCCAAGAGTCCTGCATTAATGCTGGAATATCCAGAGGTGAAATGATTGGATTGTGAGAGCTGTGACCTTATCAGCCCATCCTAGTTTGAACGGACTAACTGGGTGGTAACTGGAGACAGTGGGGTGTGGCCAGAGGAGGTGTCACTGGAGATGGGTTCTGGAGGAGTTTGTCTTCCCTGAAACCTCCTTCCCTTCCTCTCTCTGCTGGCCATCAGGGACAGAGCAGCCCTCCTCCACCATGCCCTTCCACTGTGACATTCCACCTCACCTCAGACCCACAGCAAAGCAGTTGGCCAACCACAGACTGAACCTCTGACACCGTGAGCCAAAATAAGCCTCCCTTCCTCTGAGTTGTTCTTGTCAGATATGGTCACAGTGACGAAGACCTAACTAACAGAAATTGGTACCAGAAGTGGGATCTTTCCTGCCACAAATCCAACCCTGTGGTTCAGACACCTTTAGAACTGGTTTTCGAGAGGAGTTTGAAAAAGTTTAGAGATGCAGGCTGGAGAATCCTTAGAATGTTCTAAATGTTCACCCTTTTGCTCTCATGTAGCATGATGTGCTCAGGATTTATCCATGTTGTAGCCATGTGTCAGAATTCCCTTGCTTTTAAAGACTGACTAATATTCTATCATTTGCATATATTACATTGTTTATTTATCCATTCGTGTATGGGTATTTGGATTGCTTCCTCCTGTTGGCAATGGAAAATAAAGTTTTGCTATGTTTCTGAGCTCTGCTTTCCTTGCTGTAAGCTCTTTTCATGGGTAGGAGGACTAATCACTCCAGTTTTCCCGAGTCCCAAATTTTGGTCTATTGTCTGGCATAATTATAGCATCTCCCTTTAACTCTTAAAGTGTCTCAGCTTGGTTGCTACATTATGTGTCCACTCAACTCTCTGTGCAGACCTCAGCAGCTCTGGGCTCACATTCTCCCAGCTAGGACACCAAGAGACAGGTGGAGTTGTCCTTTTGCAACAGTTTTGACAAAAGGTTCTATATGGGGCCTGCTGGGCTCTGATTGAGTTTGGTGGTTGATCTCAAAGCAATAATGTGAATAAGGTCATATCATACTTTTGGGGTCTAGTAAGCATGCCCACCTTTAGTACCAGGACTGGAGCCAGCTGTATCCAAACCACATTAGAAAGAGGGAGGATTTGCTTCTCAGGCAAAATTAAAGGTAGAATGGACACCAGGTAAGCAAAAACACAGATGTCAATCAGATGGGGAGAGAGGAGGTCTTTAGGTGATTTACTTTCCAAATCCCCAAACTGCAATGGGTTCCAGGCTGTGCTCTTCACACACTGCTCTCGCTGCTGTGCGCCACAGTTAGTGTGTCCAGAATCCCACATCCTTGCAGATGATCTGGTCGTGGTGAGAGTTCATAGTGATCAGTGGTTACTGTTATGTTATTTTTCTTAACTGTGATAGTTGGAAATTATTATCCTGTTTGTGAGCTGTAATTTATAGTTGCTTCAAATTTCTTTTACAATTTACCCACGGGCAAAGCAGAAATTTGTTTGTGCTGATGGAGATATATTGTGAATTCTACCTGGTGCTTGTCAATGGTCAGAACCATTGTAACCACGGACAGATGTCTAGTCCCTATTATGAGAAGCCCCAGGGCCATGGAGCAGGGCTGGCAGAATTCTCAGGGTGCTGGGTTCTTGGTGAGTCCCATCCACCTGATAGAAATACCTGCTAAGATCATAGGCTCTGAAGGAGGGCAGCCTGTGTTGGAACCTTGGGTTTCCTGCAAAGCTGTGTGATTGTTGGCAAATTACTTAATCTCTCTGAGAATACATGAGACAAGAAACTGTGCCTCCTCCTAGCATTGTTTCAGGGTTAAAAAAGATAATGCCTAGGAAGTTCTTAGCAGGGACTAGCACATAATAATAGCTCAGTAAATATTTGCATGTATTTTCACTACTCAGTGCAACTCCAGAACCCTGAATACAAGAAGTCAGCTGTTCAACCCAGGAAGGTTTGAGACAGTGCAACTCAAAGGGGGATCTGAAGCAGCAGCAGCAGCAGCTGGAAGCTTGTTAGAAATAAAGGATCATGGGCTCCATCTTCTGAATCGGAATCTCTGGAGATAGGTGCACTTTAACAAGCTCTTTAGTGATTTATATGCACATTAAAGTGTGAGAACCACAGTCTTAATACCATTTTCTTTTCTTCCTGGCACTTACTACTGGCTGAAATGACCTTGTTTATTTACCTGCTATGAGGGTAGTGGCCAGATCTGTCCTGTGAGCTGCTGCACTGCCCACCTTGTCCCCAGTGCCTAGAAAGTATCAGATCCAAACAGACACTCAATAAATGTTAGCTGGATACATATTCAAAAGCCTTTCCAAATCTTCTAGTTCAAATCTTTCCTTGCCCTTTGGACCCTGACACAGTTTGGGTTCTGGAGAAACAGATTCAAGCTGAGACTGGCACGTGGGGACATACTGGGGAGTACTCGCAGGGACATCACCTGTGAGGGAGCTGGAGAAGCAAGAATGGAGAGACAGAGCAGAACTGAGAGGGAGCTGCAGGAGTCCGCACCTAATCCAAGCATGTCTCCATGATCGAGATGTCCCTTTAGAGCTGTCCTTAATTGAGACAAAGCTCTTGTAAACCCACATCAGCCAGTCGCGGCATGAGGGGTGCAATCTGAATCCAGGCAGATTCCCTTAGCTGAGGTCAGCTCTGGGAGAAGAAAATAGCTCTGGGCTGATGGCAGCCAACACTCTTGGCAGCTGGGGGAATGAGGTCACAGAGGCAAGATCTCAGCAGCTCATATGGCGCCATTACAAACCCCACGTAGAGCATTTAGCAGAAGCTGCCTTATTTGGGGATGTCCATCTTTCCCTCTCAGTGTATCAAGCCCCGGAGCGCAGGGACTGAGATGCTCTCGTTTTTGCGACTCCAAAGAGTACTCAACACACAGCATGTGCTTAGTAAATGATGCTTGAGTTAATTTAGCAGGAAGAAATGGTAGCTAACAATGTCTTTTATATTTGGAAAGTTCTCAGTGTAGAGAGTTAATGAAAATTCTCTTTGGGTTAGGGAAGGAAGATAGCCAGGCTCCCAGAAACGTAGGTGTGGGAACTGAGTAATTCTCTAGTTAGTGAGGACGTTTCAAAGCCTCTTAGCTATTTAGGCTGAGTGTCTTTCTCTATTTGAAAAACAGACTACAAATGAGTACTAAGCGTCCACAGGTCTTGTCGCCTGGCATATAACACTCTGATGAGACAGTGGCTCTTTATTTTTTAATTTTTAATCAACATATAATTGTACATATTTATGGGGCACACTGTGATATTTCAAGTTATGCAAACAATATGTGATGATCAGATGAGGGTAAGTGGTCTATCAGTCAACATTTATCCTTTCTTTGTGTTGGGGAATATTCAACATTTTCTCTACTAGCAGTTCTGAAATACACAATTAATTGTCAACCATAGTTACCCTACAGTGCCACAAGGCATTGGAAGTTATTCCTCCTATCCGACTGCACTCCTCCTGCCATTAGCCATCTTCTCTCAGTCCCCTCTCCACCCTCTCCTTCCTCTGGAAACCACAATTCCACTTCTCTACTTCTACGAGGTCAGCTGTCTGGCTTTCAGCCGTGAGGCTGCGTGGTGTTTGTTTTTCTGTGCCTGACTTCTTTCACTTAACATAATGCCTTTGTAAGATGGAAATTTGTTGGGAAATTCAATTTATTTTACTGTTCTCTTTCAAGACACAGTACTTAGAAGATAGAGGCTGGAGAAGGAACCAGAAGGAAAAAGGAATAATTAAGAAAAATAATGGGTTTTGAAATAGCATTCCAACCCTATTTAGTTAAAAAGAAAAATTGGATGTGTCTTTCTGCTGGATAAATAAATTGAACAGAATGGAACAAGGGGGTGCCAAACATAAGGCTCTTGACAATGACGATCAATTTAGAGTTGAACTATTTCAGATATCTCCTGGTTCTACACTCTCCACCCAGCTGGAATGGCTTATGTTTCTCATGTCTGTCTCTTAGACTCACAGCTGTTGGAGTTTGACTAGCCTTTTCCCAGTTGGGTGTAGACAGCAGGCAGCGCCAGGGCTGTGGCAAAAAGGGTCCTGTTGATTTGGGAATCGGAAGAACATCTGGGATGGGGAGGAGACGATCTACTGGAGCTTTGACAAAATGGAGTGTCTGGATCCCTTTGGATTCCTGGGTTACTCAAGTCAGGTCAGTGGCCAGAGTGAATCACCAGACCTCAAAAGTTTTGTTGATAGCATGATACCTTCTGTACCATGGGATCAGGACTGTCCCTGGCAGACTCAGGAGAGTCATATGCACTTGAACCAGCCAGTCCCACCGTCGTTTCTGTCATCTTAATTCTGTGTCAGGTGGCAGGGTGGTACCCTGCTGATCAAAAGAGGTAGCTTAGCAGATATCACACACACTGTGACTTGGTGCGGGGGTGTTCTTTGTCTTTCCTGTTTTGGGGATCTTGATGATTTGGGGCCTTCAGCATATGCTGAGTACAGTGGACAGTTTGCTAGAGGGTTCCAGGGCTTATTTGGCAGTTTTGACCCAGCAATCTCACTGGGTCTAGCACCCATACAGCAGGCAGCTGCCCACACCGGAGTCCAGCCAGATGATAAAGATTGACGACAGGGGTGGTTAGGCCGACACTTGTGACCCCGGGCAGGGCAGACTCAGCAGACCTGAGTGTATCCCCTGGCGTGTCTCACGCGATGTCTTGGTGTTCTGCAGGTGGTGGAGCCCCAGTGGTAATAGAGACAGATCTGACGATGCTGGTGGGCGTAGGTGGATCTCAGTACAGAGACTCTGTTATGGGGTGAACTCTGTCCCCCCTAAAGAGATATGCTGAAGTCTTACTCTTCACCCAGGAGGATCTTTGCAGAGGGCTGTACACGAAATATTTCAGGCTTTGGGGTCACGTGCTCTCTATCAATTATTCCCCTCTGCTTTTGTAGAGGGAAGGCAACCCTGCACGGTATGTAAGCAAGTGGGCGTGGCTGCGTGCCAATAAAACTTTATTTCCAAAAGCAAGTGGTGGGCAGGGCTTGTTTCCCGGGCTGTAGTGAAGAAAATCGGGGTCTTGCCAAAGAATTAAACTTCTGGGGGGAATTTCTTCCTGATTCACTTCACCCACCTGAGACCTTCTCGTCCCAGGCTTAGGTGGAGAGGCTCAGGGGCCTTTGCAGTGGCCCCCTGTCTGGGGAGAGAAAGATGAGCTCTCGTGATCATGTGCAAGACTGAGAAGCACAGGAGATAGTCTGCTAAGGGCCCGACTTCTTGCCCCATGCGTAGAGCTTCTTACCAAAAAAAAAAAAAGGATTGAGCTGCACAGCTTGATTCATATTGGATCATTGGATCATGTGCTGCTCAGCTCCAAATCCTCCCATGGCTCCATCTCACCCAGAGCAAAAGCCAGTGTCCTTGTGGTGACTTGCAAGGCCCTGTACAATCAGGACCTGAGTACCTCTTGGGCCACATCTTCCTCTTCTCTTCCTTTCACCCCTCCCACCACTTTGGCCCCCTTGTTCTTTGAACGCACTGGAAACACTCTCACCCCAGGACCTTTGCACTGGCTGTTCCCTTTGCCTGGGATTCTTTCCCCCTAGTTATCTGCACAACTTGCTATCTCATTACCTCTGTCAAGTCATCTTATCTTTGGGGTTTTCTCTGACCATCTTATTTGAAATTGCAACCTTCCTTTTCTCCACCTCCTGAGACCCCTTCTTTCTTTTGCCTATTGTATCATTCTCTACCACAGACACCACCATCTAATGTTCTATGCATTTTAATTACTTATGTGCCTGTTGTCTGTCGCCCTCCATTAAAATACAGACTTTAAGAGGGCAGGAATGTTGTTTGGCTCACTGCAACCTTTTTAGCACTCAGAAAAGAACCTGGAGCAAAGTATATATTTAATATTGTACATATTGTTTTTGCAACTTTCTGGTTGATATAAGTTAATCACAGAGCTTTTATGAACTCCATTATGTGGTTATATCCTCATTTATTAACCTGACTTCCTTTTGATGGACAGCATCTACTGGTTCTATTGTTTGGTTATTAAAAATAGTGCTGCAAAAGCTAGACTGGAAAAACTTTACAAATGACCTGTTTTTTTTCAGTAAGGAAATTGCAAGGAAAAAGACAGAAACAGGTGATGATAGTGGAGAAGAAACTTGAGAGACATATCAACAAAGAGCAATGTGTGAACCTTCATCCAAGTAAATGAACTCTTAAAAATTTTTTTGGCATTTATTATGGAATTGGAAGTTTCAACACAGGATATTTATCATTACTAGAAAAATATTGTTAAGTTGGGGTGTGATAATGACACTGTGGTTATGTTGAATAAAAGAATCACATTTTCACCTTTTGAGATACAGGTTGAGCAATTCTTTTTTTTTAAATATTTTTTTAGTTGTTGATGGATTTTTATTTTATTCATTTGTTATTTATATGTGGTGCTGAGGCTCGAACCTAGTGCCTCACACATGCTAGGCAAATGCTCTACCACTGAGCCACAACCCCAGCCCCAGGTTGAGCAATTCTTAATGTGAAAGTACAAAATCTGAAATGCTCTGAAATTGAAAAAATTTTAAACCAAATAGTTATGGATTTTAGAAAACTTCAGATTTGAGAGGTTTCAGTGGTATAGCCCATGAAAATATTGAAAAATCTGAAAAACTCTGAAATCTGAAATACTTCTAGTCCCAAGCATTTTGGAGAAGGGATACTCAGTCTGTACTTAATGAAATATTAGCAGGTGAAATGATGTGATGTCTGAGGCATGAACACAAGTAACACAGGGATGGGCAAATGAGAAAGATACAGTTGAAATAAGGCTGGCCTTGTTTAAATAATTGATGGAGTTGGGAGTTAGCTTTTGGGGGGTCTCTTGTACTTCTTCTTCTTTTTTTTTTTTTGGCATTAGGGATTGAACCCAGGGGCACTTAACCACTAAGCCACATCTCCAGCCCTTTTTACTTTTTATTTTGAGACAGGGCCTCATTAAGTTGCTGAGGCTGGCCTCAAAGTTGTGATCCTCCTGCCTTAGCCCCCAGAGCTGCTAGGATTACAGGTGTGCAGCACCATGCCCAGCCTCTATTGTAGTGTTGTGTCTACTGGAGTAGACAAACATTTTTGACACTTTTTTTGGGGGGGGGGTACCAGAACTCAGGGGTGCTTAAATGCTAAGCCACATCTCCAGCCTTTCTTTATATTTTAGTTAGAGACAAGGTCTCACTGAGTTGCTTAGTGCCTCACTTTTGCTGAGGCTGGCTTTGAATTTGTGATCCTCCTGCCTCAGCCTCCTGAACCACTGGGATTTTTGGTAAGCGCCACCATAACTGGCCCATTTTTGACATTTTTCATAATGAGAAAATTTTTTAAAAACATAGTGATTAATAATCTGGCATGTAGGGTGTGGTCACATGTGTGTGTTTTACGTGAAATAAGACTGTCCATAAATTGGATGGAGTTCGTGCTGGGTATGTGAGGTATTTAAAGCCATCCCCTCTAGTATATACATGTAATGTTTTCTGTAGTGAAGAGTGAACCACTTGTTGGGTGGTGAGCATCCTTGCATAAACTCCTTAATCTTTCTCTCATTTTTGATACGGCTGGTCACGAGCTGTTGTATGTGGTATTTGGCCAAAACCCATTTCTGTGTTAATGTACTAATTTTTTTTGTTGTTAAACTCAATGCTATTGAAATATAATTTACATATCAACATAAATTCAACTGTTTTAAGATATAAGTCAATGATTTTTAGTACCTTCACAGAGTCATGCATTCATTACTGAAACCTGGTTTTCAGAATTTTCATCACCCAATAAGACCCCTGAGTCCACTTAAACTTCATTTTCTTTCCCACCTCCAGTCCTGGGTCCCCACTAATCTACCTTCTGTCACTATAGATTGGCCTTTTCTGGACATATGCTTTTTTAATTCAGGGTCTTTACCTAAAATTTTTGTGCATTCTTTTTCCTACTCTATAAAATGGCATTTCTTGCTCAGAGATGCTTCTGTTATTACTGAACCAGTTTTTTTTTTTTTTTTTAAATCAAATCTTACCAATTTTGTTCAGAAGTTTAAAGGATTCAGTTCCCCGCATTTGGGTAATTATTGTGTCACAGTAATGTCTGTGACCCTGAAGTTACATAGAAATTAATGATATGCTAATAGGACAGTAATGATCAAGGCTCAGAAAACGTCCTGCAGGTTAATGAATGGCTTAGAGAGTAGACAGTCAAATTCAAATCTAGAGGTCAGCCTCCCCAATAAGTACGTTTCTCAATCATTGTTCCCAGGGGCAGGGCTGTTGATAAGGTCTGAGAGCTCTCTGGTGTTTTTGCAACCCCATGGCTCAAATTTGCATTATTTCCATGCCACAGATCTTTGACCCAGGTCCTACAGGGCATCCATATAATGATATTGCTGAGGTTTAGTTCTTCACTTTGCAGTTTATCAGTTCCTCCAAGTTCATTATAAAGTGTATGCTGGTGACACTTATATTTTGTGAACTAGATTTCTCCTAGGATCTAAAATACAAATGCAGGACCTAATGACCTAGTTATTGGATAGTCTCTGTATATTGAATAATTCTGTCTATAAATCCAGAGTCATGGGGCAGTTCATTTGTTCACTCATTCATTTAATTAGTACAGAATAATGCATGGACAAGTGCCTACTATACACTAGACTCCATTTCAGGTTAGTTAAGGATACTCAGATAAAGGGGGAAAAACAGTTCTTGTTCTTAGGAACTTCACAGTGTAGTGGTGAAGACAGGCATAGAGAAATAATGGCAAACAGCTAGAATATTCTGTGTAAGATATAATGTTGGTATAGAGGGAGTCAGGATACATTGCACAGATCTTATGTTGAATTTGGGTCTTAAGGGGTAAGAGTTTGCATATGGCAAAAAAGTCAGGAACATTTTAAGAGAGAGAAAAAATAAAAAGCATGAGGTATAAAATGAGATTTGAGAGTCTAATTACTTCCTCAAGTTCCACCGAGTATGATTTTTCCCTTTCACAATTCTGAGGTAAAATGCCCTTTCTTCTCTTTAGCTATTGGTATTCTATAAGCTATAAATTTGCCTTTGTATGCTGCTTTGGATACACCTCATATTTTTGACATGAAGTGTTTTTATGTTGCTTTCCAGATTAAAATGCGTTGGTAGAAATCTAGGTATAAAATAGATTTTCAAATTTTTCAGCATGGCAATCTTTGTGAGATGACTTTTACCTATTTCTCTAATTTTACATCTCGTTTTACTCCCAACACTCATGTGATCACAATATTCAGAGTTCTTGAGTGAATCATTTTCTTTATCACTTTAATGAATTTGTCCATGTTATTTTTTCCTGGATTTGTCATGCTTCCAGAAGACTTTTGACTTTGAGAACACCGTCTTCCTATGAGTCTTCCAGGCTGATTTAGCAGCAAAATATACACAGATACTAAAAATTTTAACTTGCTATAGATAATAATTTAATAGTGAATAAGTGAATTTGGGGAATGACTGCCAAAGACAATACATTTTAGTTTTATAAGGCTGTTATTGAGCTATTTTTATTATTGCACTTAAGCAAAAGATTAACTTGTCTCAGGAGGTTCATGATAATAAATCTTGAAACCATTCCTCAACATATGAGCATATACTTTTCTTCCTACTTTTTACAGGAAGAATATCATGACTCCATTTGTGCTTCTTATAGTGAAATTAAGAGACAGATGAGATCAGATGTGTTCAGGGTGGTACGGCCACAGATAAGATACAGACCTTTTAGGTGACTTAAAATCTGAAAACTTGTCTCAAGTTCCTCTACCTTTGACCATTTGATCCAAATACTCAGAGACAAATGAAAAAAAAAATGAGTAAAATGAGTAAAAATTGCCAGTAGCCTTACATTTCTTTTGGCAGACATCTTCCTAAGGCAAAGGAAACTTTGTGGCTAATACAAAATAAGTACCTTCAATACACTTTGTATTGAAGTCTTCAAACTGATTTATTCAGAATGCAGCCAGTTGAGTATAAAGCTGGCATATGAACTTAATGTGTTATCTGGAAAATGAACAGCTCTGTGACTTTGATGGCTGATCAAGTTGTAGGCTGAGTTCATGTAGAGGGGACACCACCTAAAGGGCAAAAAGAAGGAACTGGGGAATGTCCTTCAGAAAAGGCTTTCTATAGTTCTGGTGGTGTTTGTATATACTTTAGCATCTTCAGTAGAAGAACCTGTCCATCTTTGCTTTAGGATTCCTTTCAGGAGCCTTATACTGTAATAATTCTGACCAAATTTATATAAGATTGCTACGTCCACAAGCCTGATTATATCCACATTTCTTTGTGCAATTTATTCCTTTCTTCTGGGATTCACTTACTTTTTTTCTTTAATTTACTTACTTCTTTTGTTTACTCCCTTAGTGAAGATAGCATTTTATTTTTCATAAACGTCATTACTTAGTTGTGAGAGAGTTTAACTACATATAAATTCTAAATTGAGAGTTATTTTCTTACAGTACCTTGAAGTTCTCATTCCATTGTATGCAAGTTTTCACTGTGGCTATTGAGAAGTCCTGTGCCACTCAAATTCCATTCCTTTGTCTTTTATTTCTATCTGCTTTTAAGATCTTGTTCCTGGACAGAGGAGAATAGTTTGAATATTCTTCAGTTTTGCTGTGATTTGTACAGGTGTGGAGTTTTTATTTTTGTTTTCTTTAATGATTTGGATTTGCATATTTTCTGAGTCTGAATGTTAATTTATCAATTTTGGAAAATACTCAGTTCTTGTCTCTTTAAGAATGGCTTCATTCTTGCTAATTTCTTTTCAGAAATATGATTACATATATGCTCTAGAATTGATGTTTCTAGACCACTTACAATTTTATCTTTCCTTATCTCTGTACAATCCTCTAGGTAGTTTATTGAGGTCTATTTTTTGGTGCTGTGGACTGAACCCAAGGCCTTTCACATGTTAAGGATGCCCTCTACCTCTGTGCTACACCCCTGATCTGAATTTTACATTTAGGTTACATTTTTCTTTCCAAAAATTATACTTGTGACTTTTTGTTTTTGCCCTTTCACTCATGCCTGTGCTCTTTTTGCATAATATTTTGGTTTTTCTCCATTTTAAGAAAATGTTCATATTTTGAATTTGATAATTCTACACTGTAAAGTTCTTGGGGATCTAATTATTCTGTTTATTGCGACTCCTTGTTTCCATTCATGGTGACTTACTTATTTGTGTGACTTGTAGTTTTGACTAGTGAGCAAATGTTTTAGTAGGGCATTATCTGTGGATTCCTGGGAGGCCTGGGTTGAAGGTGGCTTGCCTCTGGAGATAATCTGTAATTTTCTTCCTCTGGGTACTCTCAAGTGTTACCAATTTGGAATCGCTCTATGAATTTTTCTTTTTTCAGGTTATGTAGGTGAAACTGGTCTTGAAGATCAGGATCAGGTCCTCATTCCCCCAGTGTTGAAGATTAAACACCCGAGAAACGCCAAGGCAAGAGCAAAAAGTAAATTTTATTTAAGAAACAAAACAGAGAAAAGGAAACAGAGAGGGAGAGAGAGAGACTCCTCCAAAGAGGAGGGGATCCAGAGCTGGTGTGCAAGGGAGTGGGGGTGTCTTGCCCTTTTATAGATTTCAGGTTTCCTTTCTTCTCACGTCCCCTCCTCTTATCTTGCCTATGTGACCAAGAGTGACCAAAAGGGCAGGAAGAAAGCCATCCAGGGAGTGATTGCTTGTGTTGGAAAATGTGATCCTGCACCCCCAGAGGTTGTTAGCAACTGGGTGCTGGGGAGTGCTATCTACCCATTTCCATTTCTTTGATAATTAGCTACCTGTCCTTTGCCCAGGTCTCAGGGGATTTTATATAAATCCCAAATCCACATGAGAATAATTCTGCAGTTATAAATTTTCAGGGAAAAATTTTTCCATCAGATTCCAGAGTTAGATCAACAGTCTTCTTTACTATTGTCTCTGACAATGGATGAATTATTTTCTAGCCAAACTTTCAGCAGGGAGTAGTCAGTCCTTTGAGGGTCCTGTCCTTATATGGTATTTTCCCTGTGTGGGCAGGCCTAGGACTTGGTCATTTGTCCCCATGTGACTGTTAAAATCTGCAAAACTGTAAAGACTTCTTGGTTACTGAGATTTGCGAACATCCCCAAGACTGGCAAGTGCCAGCTTACCACTCCGGTTTTCTTTTTTTTAGCTCCTACTTCATATTTTGGCATCTGAAGATTTCTATTATTTGGATACTGGCTCATCTATTCACTTAAAAGAATCTCTACATGTTTTATATCAGGGGTTTTCCCAGGATATTCAGTCTACTAGATTATTAGAAATGCAAATCCTATCTTTAAAATTTTTTTCCTTACTAATATATAATGAACATATTTAGTACCAATAAATATTCATTTAAAACATAATTCATATGAATGAAAATATTTGCCTATTTGCATAGTTCTTTGTACATTTTTATAAAAGTTTTCTATTTCATTAATTTTTTTAATAGACAAATTTAAACATATCAGTTCATTTCTCCATTTTGAAAGCGAGCAGTTTGGGGGTATGGCAAGCAGGTGTTTACATCCTTTTTGCTGCTGCATCCCGATGGCAACTTAAACATGCCCTTGAACTTTTGTCCTAGTTGTGGGTCTTTTGTTTCTTCTTTGTGCAGACTTTCCCTCCCCCTCCTTGGCTAAATGTCTCAGACATCATTATCATTGTGCATGCTTGCCAATGCTATTTATAAAAGCAAGAGAAATAGAATGTGTGTATGAGTGTGTCTGTGTCTGTGTGTCAGACAGAGAGAGTGACAGAGACAGATGCAGAGCAAGAGAGATTGAAGACCCTTGATGGCATACCTACTTACACCTGTCATACAGAGAAGAGAAACTAGGGTTTCATCTGATTACAGTTTCCCCCCATAGTGAGCTCCTAACCCCCCACGGCGGCTTAACAGGGGCTGTGGCTGTGACTGTTTTTGCATTTCTTGGGGCTGGCCTGGGCTGTCTATTGATTTCAGGGCTGCTAATGACCCTGTGGAATAGAAGAAGCTTTTGTGGCCAGACTGAACCCAGACTCAGAATTGCGTGACTAACTGTTCCTGAAACGTAGTCTGCTGAGGTAGGTAGTCCAAGTGGGTTTTATATTTTATGAACTTTGTCTCCAGTCTCCCTCTGGCTGTAGGTGAGATACAGCTGGGAGGGCGGTCTGGGCAGGCTGGGTACCACCTGGGAGACTGCAGGCTGAACAACAAAAGGGTTTCTTCCTGAGGCAGGGGAGGAGGGAAGTGCCCTTGGATAAGTCCTTGGGTACAACACCCACCTAAGGCACAATCTCCTCCCAAGGTCATGTGGACAGCAGTTGCTTTAGGAATATCCCCTTGGCTGGCTGACTTCTTCCCAAGACTCCTGGGAAAGCATACTAAATGGGACAGGCCTGGTCCCAAGAGTCCTCTTTATTCAAGGCTATATAAAAAGTGCTCATGAAAAGAACCACACACCAAGCTCTAAGTCAGCACATGTCAGACAAGCTGAAAATCCCTCAGTGTCCAAATTCTGCTTTTTAGAATGTCTTTCACCTTAGTTGGGATGTCGAAGAAAGAGAGGAGGTGCCACTTCTGTTTCCCCACAGATATCTGGTGACTTCTCACCTCTTTAGGGCTTCCTTCAACTGTGTGTAAAAAAATATATTTATAGTTCAGAGCACCACTGGAATATCATCCAGTGACCATCTCCACGAATTGTTTTAAAACTGACCACTTGCCACTGTATAGGTTGAACAAGAGGAACAGGAAACATGTTCGCGTCATTTGTGCATCCATCCATCCGTCCATCCATCCATCCGTCCATCCACCTACCCACCCATCCATGTATCCATTTATCTGTCCACTTACCCCCCCATCTGCTTATCTATCCACTCACTGAGTGACCACTCAGCATCAGGCACTGTTCTGGGTGCTGGAACACAGAATTAAAGAGACGGGCATGGTTCCTGACAGCAGAGAGCTCCCAGTCGTCAGGTGAGATGGATTGAAAATCAATGACTAGGCAATTCATCACATTGGCAGGAAGAGCTGCCTGAGAAGCCTTGCCTCCTAAGACTGATTGTCACTCCTTTTCTGATTCTTACCTCTTTCAACCGTCTTCGCTGCAGTCCCTCTGGTCCCCGTCACCACCATCTTTTGTTTTCTGAATGGACTCCTTGTTTCTGCCCCTTCTTATTCTTGCTCTCTTCGGTGCGTTCTCCATTCAGCACCCAGAGCGACCCTGTTAAGAACACATCCATCTCCTCCCTCCTCCCTCATGACCCCTCCAAGTGGCTTCCTTTCCAGAGCGAGCCTCCTCTTCTAGCTCATCCCATAACTCTTTGACCTCATCTCTTATTATTCACCCCTGACTTACCTGCCCCAGCCACGCAGCCTCCTGGTTGCTCCTGGAACATGCCAAAGCCCACCACAGGTCTGAACATTTGCTCTTTTTTCCACTTGGAATATTTTTCTTCCAAATATCCACATGGTCAGATCCCTTACCACCTTGCTCTATATCCATATGGCACCTTATTGTTTTCCAGATTTATTTTTCCCTCAGCACTTTCCACAAGCGCTACACATTTTAATTACGCATAGTATTTATTGTCACTCTCTCTGCTTTGGAATTAAGGTCCATGAGAGCATGGCTATTTGTGTGTTTTGTTCTCAGCTGTTCACCAGCAACTAGAACAAGGCCTGGGAGCTCATAGGCTCTTTCTTTCTTTACACCTATGAAAGAAGAGGCTTCTCTCCAAGAACCTGACATGCTGGCACTCCGATAATGGATTTCCAGCTATTTTCCAAAACTGTAGAAATAAATTTTAAGCCATCTAGTCAGCAGTGTTGGGTTAAAGCAGCCTGAATTGAGGGAGATGTCCATGAACCAAACCCAGGTGCCCAGCATTTCCACTCAGAATTTAGCTGGCCAGGGCCAGGAGGTGAGTCCTCAAACAAGCTGAAAAACCAGGGTTGTCATGGGGAATGGAATGTAATGGCAGAATGGCCCAGGAATAGACCTGAGGACAATTCCTAAGCTCATTGTGGGGCCGGTAACTGTTTTCTGAATCTGTTTTCCAGTGCAAAATCAGACCTTTCTATTCACTATCCTCTGGGGCCATTTTTACCCCTCATGCATTAGAGAGCTTGGAGTTACACCCTTAAACCACTAGGTGGCGACCCTGCTTTGAAAAGTCAAAACCCGGAAGTAACCACTGACCAGGAGCCGCCCACTCCATAGGAAAGAAGGTGCGTACCATGCACTATCTCATTTAAACTTCATGACAACTTTAAGGAGTAAATGCTATTATTGTCTCTAATTTATGGCCAAAAAGCCTTCAACTTAACCAACTTTAAGGGTTTTGCCTAACGCCACTTAACCAATAGGTGGGTCTCTTAGCACATTGCTTGCCGAGTCAGTTTGGGGTTGGAGGAGACTGAACAACGACTCTTTTGTAGTTGGTCAGGGGCAATGCTCTGGGAAGGCATAATATATATTGGAAAAAAATTATTAATAGTATTTAGTGCTCACGGGTGGAGTACTTCCTATGTCTCAGATTCCAGAATGATGTTTTACAGACACAATTTAATTTAACCCCAAACCACCCTATCCATTGGGCACTGTTGTTATTCTCACCATATGGATGAGTTTGTTGAGGTGCAGAGAGTTCAAGCAAATGGCTGTGTTATGTGTCTGAGTAGGTGGCAGTCCAAGGTCAAGAGCAGAGATTGCCTGCACTTCTAAGGCGCTGTGCCTGGGATTCTAAGTGGGAACAGGAAAGATCTCAGTCCTTGGCATCTGCTGGAGATTTGAGGGTCTCAGAAAGGGTGAGTGTAGCCCAATAAAATTTACAGTCTTCCTCAAACAGGGAGCAGTCAAAATTTTGACTCCAGATCCTAATTTTGGCCATAATTCAGGAACTAAGCAATAGCTTCCTCTGCATGGTCTTTTTTTTCCCTCCCCTCATCTACAAAAGGAGAGGGCTGGATGACCTCTACATAAAGGTTTTAAATTCAAATGCTTCTCGAGTGGTGTGAGTAGGGTAGGGATTGTGGCAAGCTGGTGAGTCCCCTTATAATGGGGGAGCTCTTACCTCTCAGAGCCATGAAGGAATGTGGGTCTGTTGCTACTAGATCTCTTGATTTCCCAGAAGAACCTGGAAAATCACATTTTAATGTAAAATCTCCTTTAAAAATGTTGGTTACAGGTTCAAACCTTAGAAAACAACACAAAATAACAAAACAAAAAAACTTTCTGATAAAACACACAAGCACACAAACACACACATGCGTACACACACACATCATGAGCTGGATTTGAAGTTGAGGGGCCAGTCCTATTTACTATACTCAAAGATGCCTTTGGTTCCTTCTAATTCTGAAGTCCTCTCATTCATTGAACTTTAAGAGGCCTTGTGCTGACCCAGTATACTTTAGGCAGTGTCAGGGGCACCTGAGCCCTTCATGAGATGGCCAAGGCCTAAGTCTATCCTTCTCCATCAAATCCAGACTTCTGAGTACTTTGTAGTTTCTTCGGATGCTTCTGACACACACCCAAGTTTGAGAACTACTGTGCTAGAGCTGAAAGTTACCTGGGAAGATTTTAAAATGGCTGATGCACAAGGCCTTCTCAGAACCAATACATCAGCCCCCAGAGGATTCTAATGTGCACCCAGGGTTGAGACCCCCTGACCTGGATCAATGCTCCAGCCAATGCTTTTCACACTTTGATGGACTGGACAATCAGTTCAGGATCTTATTTAAAATCAGTAGGTCGAAGGCAGGGACTGAGATTCTCCATTTCCAACAACTTCCCAAGTGATGCTAATGTGGCTGGTCTGGGGACCACACTTTGAGTAGCCAGGTCTGGGATGGTGTTTTCCAGACTTCCCTGATGATAAGAATCACCTGCTCTTGTCAAATATATAAATTCTGTGAAAATAAACCAAGACCACCCCATGAGAACAAAGGATCTTTCTTCAGAGCTTGCTCTAGCAAAGGAGGTGGCCACTATCACTTCCATTTGACAGAGACCCAAAGGCCAGCAGAGATTGGGAAAGCTTCAGAGAGGAAAAGGTGTGTTCTGATGGGAGCTGAGAAGGCAACTAGCAGTACAGCGCATGTGATTGGTTCGAGTGTTTGGCTATCATTGGTCCTACGTTGAAAGCAAGGCCTCCAATTAGGAAAGTTGTCCTGGTCTTTTGGGGGCTGATTGCTGTGGGAGTTGACCCATTAGCCATGGGTCAGAGTTCCATTTTTATCTATGATCTGACCATTGTCCATTGATATATTCAGTCTCTCCATTCCAGGGGCTCTTCTCTGGACTTTCTGAGCCAGAAGGTCAGGGTTGGGGCTCAGGAATCTCCAGGTGATTCACATTGTCAGGAAAGGTGGGGAGACACCCAAGGAAATCACGTTGTACCTGGAGATACAAGTCGATAGCAGCTACCAAGACCCTATTCCAAACTCAGTCAGAATCTCTCGGGGTGTGGTGAGGAATCTGCTTGCTTCCTATATCAGTTATCTATTCTTGAATAATTAATCATCCCCAAACAGCGGCTTTAAATAGTAATAATTTATTGTTTCTCAAGTTCTGTAGGTTGACTGGGACCCTCTCCAGATTAAAAACTCTGGATCCCAAGGGTGATTCTAGAAGGTCTGCTGCCCTAACCCCAGGAAGGAAACTTGGTAAGTACTTTGGAGTCATCAACAAATTGTATTAAAGTAAAGCCCTTAAATGGGTATTTTGGCAGGCTTTGAATATCCAAATATAGTGATTCCAATGAATTCCAAGAAGGAATTTCTTTTTAAATGATGTGCAGTAACTACAGAAATTTAATTTGCTGCATGATGCTTTCTCTAGTGGGAGTGATGCAAACATTTTAAGTGTTGTGATAGCAGTTGTGAGAAGGTCCATTTCCTACAAGTAATAAAAATGATAAACACACACCATGTGCCATGTTGTTCTAAATACTTTACATAGGTAATCTGCATTCAGTCTTCACAACCTTATAAAAGAGATCTCGTTTGTCAGGTAGGAACAATTGAGGTACAGGGTGATTAATTAATTTGCCTAAAGCCATGAAGCCAGTAGGTAGAGGAACCAGGGATTTTACCCAGGGAGTCTGATTCTACTGGATCCACTCAAATATACTGAATATATCATATATATAAAATAAGAGGCAGTAGCTTCTTCTGAATCCCCAGGTGTGATGTCTCTCAGCATGTATTTCTTGGGTTAAAGAAAAGAGGCTGTTTTGCCAGTAACACTTACCTGTCAGGTCACAAAGAACTGGTGAGGGGTCTCAGTCTTCCAAAAGAAATCACCCCTCAATGTCATCACTCCTCAGGAAGACGGAGGTAGTCCCTCTAACCCAAGTCCACTGTCTAGCACCCTGTGACCATCTAGACACTTAGGGCAAGCTTGACAGTCTAGAGATGATAAAAATAAAACTATGGTGAAAACAGCCACATCATCAGTTGCCATGCCAACCAGCACTGCAACCCACGCTATTTAATGGGAGTTGTCAAGGTAGAAACGGTTCTGGAGAATAAGTGGTAATAGACGGCATTCAAAATTTCCCTCGATGGATTTCAAGTCTAGTCTGCTTTAAATGCCCGTCATAGGGTAAGGTGTCCCTAGTCCCCATGGCTTACGACCATCTTCCCGCACTTCTCATTTGTCTGGCTTCATCTCTCTCCATCCCTTCCTTCCCAGGTTCTCGTCCTCCTGTTGGACTAAACACGTTTTTGTTCTGCGTGTCCTTGTTCGTTTCCTCCTTCCCTCTTCTTACTTTAGTCGTCCTTCAGACTTCAGTGTGTGTCACTTTGGGGCATGCTGGTGGGGCTCTACCAAACATCAGACGTCAACTGGGACGTCTCTGCATTTTGCCTTCTGCGTAAGCTGACCTGTTAACTGGCCGCAGTTGTGTGGCTGCTGCAGAAGACATGAGACACCTGGGTCTGAGACAAAGGATAGTTCAATACTCCCAGCAACACAGAGGCCAGAGGAGCGTCATTTTTGTGTTGGTTCTCCAAGCCCCAGTTCCCTGCTACCCATGTGGCTCCAGAGACAGACATTATGTTCCAAGGTTGTTTGCTATTCAGATCTCCTTGAAAAGATAGCCCAGGGCAGACAGGCAGGAGCTCCGCTTTCAGTTAGGCAGAAAGGCAAGAGGTCTGTGGAGAGCTGTCTCCCAGTAACTCTGGGTTCAATGTCATCTCTCTTTGCCCTTCTAAGTAACTTCCTCTCAATTGTACTTTAATTAAAGGGGACCTTCCTTCATCTCCCCCTCTCATGGTCAATGTCAGGAGAGGAATAAATTGTCACCAAACTGGGTTCAGTCTATACTTACATGCTCATCACTGAGGTTATTTGATTAGTATCTCCTTGTCCCATTAGGTTATGCTTGTGCAGGACTATGTCTGTTTTTACAACTCTATCTGTATTGTTCAGTGCAATGCCTCGTACACAGTAAAAAGCAAATAAGTATCTATTGAATGAATGGGGCTAACAAATTGAATAAAAATCACTGAGGCCCAGAAAAATGAGATGATCTGTCCCCTATTCCCTGAACCACAATCCATTTCCTTTTCCATCTTGGATGCTTAGTGAGATTTTGTGTCCACACCATGGTAGTGGGGAGTGTTGACTCTACAGGGCACTGGGAGAGGGTAGGAATGACAGACACAGTTGAGAAGCATCTGGACCCTCCTGGCTGTAAGATATTTCTCTCAGCTATTTCTGCTCTGGGCTTCATTAAGAACCAAAATTGAGTTAAGACTATTAGAAGCCTACAAGGCAGATAAATGAGTGGTTCAGAGCTACAACTGTGTGTGTGTGTGGTGCTGGGGATTGAACCCAGGGCCTTGTGCATGCGAGGCAAGCACTCTACCAACTGAGCTATACCACTAGCCTCAGAGCTACAACTTTTGTGGAGATTATAAAAATGATCTCCAATTATTCCTTGGGCAATCTCTTCCCATACTGACCTGGGACTGGCCTTATAACTTGCTTTGACCCATGGACCACTGGCAAATATGATATGTGCTAGTCTGCTTTGTGTTACAAAAATGAAATAACTGAGGCTGGTAACCCTATAAAGAAAGGACTTGGGACTTTTTTTTTTAATCATTTCCCCACTTAGGACAGGTTTGAACCCAGGGGGCACTTAACCATTGAGCCATTTTTATTTTTTATTTTCCCCAGCCCTTTTTAATTTTTATTTTGAGACAGGGTCTCCCTAAGTTGCTGAGGCTAGTCTCAAACTTGTGATTCTCCTCTCAGCCTCCCAAATCCCTGTCCATCAAGAAAGGATTTTTAGGGGCCGGGGTTGTGGCTCAGTGGTAGAGCGCTTGCCTAGCATGTGCGAGGCACTGGGTTTGATTCTCAGCACTACATAAAAATAAATAAATAAAGATCCATCAACAACTAATAAAAAAATTTAAAAATAAAAAAGGATTTTTATTTAGTTCACGGTTCTGAAGGTTCAAGGACCCACCTAGTGATGGCCTTCTTGTTCACAGTCTCAAAGTGGTGCAGGACATCTCATGCTAAGAGAGGGAGCATGTGCATGGGTCTGTTTCCTTTCTTCCTATCAAGCCACCAGCATTCAGTCACAGGGGCTGTCTCTTGATGGTCCTATCTAATTCCAATCACCTCCCATACGCCCCCTTCTAAACACTGCCCTCTTACTATCTCACAATGGTTATTAAATATCGGCAGATTGAACCCTCCGTGGGGCACATGTCCAAACTATAAGCAAATCACAGCATGACACTAGCAGAAACTTGAAAACTGGTCATCAGGATCTTGTCCTTGGAGACCTTGGTGACTACCTGGATGTGCATAAATCCAGGGTAGCGGCTGGATAATGAAGAACACAACCAACTCATCTCCATCCTCTCTGCTGACCTGGAGCCAACACCAGACATGTGGATGAGGCCATCCTGGGCCACCTAGCTCCAGCAGTGCCACCAGCTGACCACAGAGATCCACTGAGCTGACCTAGACCGGAAAAACCAGCCTGTCAATCCACAGCTCTAGGAGAATAACAAATATCTGCTGTTTTAAACCATTACATTTGGGGATGTCTTGTTAAACTCTGAAAGCTAACAGATCCAAACATGGTTTGTTGAGATTTAAATCCCAGCCTCACCATTTAATTGCTTAACCTGAGAAAAGTTCCTTAACCTCCCTGTGCCTTAGTTTCCTCACCTATGAAATAATGATAAAAACAGACTGTGTGATTTAAAGCATCAGTGTGTACATAAAATGAGTTCATGATTTTTAAATTCTCAGGACAGGGCCTGGAACGCAGTGAGTGTTACACATGATTGAGACAAAAACTGTTTGAAAAAAATTGATAAATATAAGAACGCCTACGAAGTTTGTTTTGCAACTACTGAATGCCAAATGCCATAGGCACTCCTACCCCCATCCACTTTGTGTGCACCCTCATAGTGCTGATCCCCTGTGTTCTGGCTTAGGGGAACCCCAGCCAAGAGCCCCTGGGTGGAAGGATTCCCCCTCCTCTCCTGGCAGACACCAGGCTGCAGCCAGCCCCTCCCCTGCAGCAGCAGCTGCGTTTCATCAGGGCTCATCTGTATTCAAGTGGGGAGCACAGCGCTGAGCAAGACATTCAAATGCACATTTGAGACCCCACAAGCCTGTTCCCAGGACCGTGATCCACAGGGAGGGCAGAACCCTTCCTGTTCCCACCTGGGCCCCGCCCTCCCTCCTGGGGGCTGTGCTAATGAGGAGGAGAGCTCAGATAATGAGAGGGCTCCGTAGTCCAATGGGCAGGCCCTGCACTTGCTCTGCTCACCCAGCCTCCCAGGGCAATAGGGGTTATAGGGACCAAGGCCTTTGACCACTTTTCCAGCCACAGCTGATGAAATTCTGTTTCTTTAAAATTTCCACCAAATGGTATTAACAGGAAGGGATAAAGTTGTCTCCCTACCCTTGTATTATACGAAATCATGAAATTGTCCCACTGGGGTGATGTCATGGCAAGCCATTGTCTCTCCTTGAGGCCTCTGGTTTATGTCCAGCTCATTACAAGTTACCAGCCCTCCCTCTGTATGTGTTCTGGAACAAAATGTGAGGCCAAGGGGAGCGGCGGCACTGAAAGGAACGTTGTCTCGTCCAGCGTTTCTCAGCCCTTTTTATTTCCCATCGTTTTTCCTCCTGGGCACACAGACTGTAGCCTAGATAAGGGACGCCGGGGCGATGCAGAACACAGCCGGTGAAGCAGGCTTTGGGTCCCGACTGAGTTGCTTACTGACCATGAGGCTTGAGCATGCCACTTTAGCCATCCCTCAGTCTCCCCAAATGCAAAATGAAGATGACATGAGTTCCTACTGGACGGGGTGGTTTGGGGATTAAAGAGACAAGGCGGGGCCCCTTCCCCAAACTCCGCGTGCCTCCTCCTCTTAGACCCTGGAACGTCTACCAGGCACCCGCTTGCTGGGAAATGGCTTCGTTCTATACAAGATCTAAGGTGGGATGTGGGTGGCTTCCAGCATTACACAAATCCATGGCAGTGACATTGTCTGGGTGCAGCTCCTCTGGTCCCCAAGCCCTTGACTTGTCACCCTGCGCTCCTGTGAGGAACCTCTCCCCATTCACATGTGGCCTTCTCGGCACTGGCTGGAGCAGGCGAAGACACCAGGATTGTGGGGCCCATTGGTTCCTGCTCTCAGGGACCTGGCCAAGCTGCATTTAGGTCATCCCACAGAGTAGGTCATGGAGGAGGGGGTCAGTGTCACAGTCAGGGGAAGGTGTGGAGCAACAGGGTTTAGAGCAGAGAAAAGATAAAGCATAGACGATGTGGTCACCATGGGAAGCCTCGCCCCGAGTGGACCCTCCAAATGAATGGTGGATGTCGGAGGGACAGATGGAAGCACATGGACCTGCCCTGCATCCTGCTCCGCTTCCTACTCTCATCAACTAGCCTGACCGATTCCCATTCTTGGATTTCTGGGAAATTTGTCACCCATAATGCCCTATGGACCTGTGAACCAAGCCTCCTCTCCCTGCCTTTTCTGAAAATTAAACTGAAACATCTGCACCATGATATACCCTGCTGCAGGGGAAGGGCAGGTGGTGAGGGGTACAGGCTTAGATGAGGAGGAAGGAATAGTCTAAAGTAGAAGTACTTACCACCTCTCTCAGGGTGGACATTGTTCTGCGTACTTATTTCTGCCATAACAAACCATCCCCAAACTTAGTGGCTGAAACAGCTATTTCGTATTATCTCTCATGGGTCTGGGATTTGATGGGCTCAGCCAGGTGGGATTTGATTGGGGTTTCTCCTGTGGAGGGGGACAGAGGGGAGCTAAGCCATAGTCATCTGAAGGCTGGACTTGGCTGGACATCCAAAATGGCCCACTTATATGGCTGGAAGTAAGATGTACCAACAGGGAGAGAGTGAGTGAACGTGTCCCTGTGTGAACATATGCAGATTGGCCAAGTGAGCCTGTTCCTCAGGCCACACGGGCCACCAAGCTGTAGTTCAGGGTTTATTCAAGGCCATTGTGTGGGCTACATTGTCAGTGATCCATGACCTGACAACTAGAGCTAAGCGAGATCTAGATGGTGTAGCTGAGTCATTGTTCAAGGAGCCAGAATGTAACGAGCAATAGACGTGGATTAAGAAAGGCTGTGAGTGCTTATCCTGGCGGGCAAAGACTCTGCCTGTGGATCAGGTGAGGGACGTCTGGCCTATAGGCAAAGATGTTGGTGTGCTCTGAGTTCCCAAAGATGGGGAGACAGGGTGTCAACGAGGTTCAGCCCACCCCCCTCTAGGGACGAGAGTGCCTGTGGACACGTGAGCTGCCCTGCTCGGAATGCTAATTCCTCCATGCATGGACAATCCTTTGCTTACAGAGGTCACTGTGACCAGTGACCAGTGCTACCACTAGTATCCCTTGCAAGATGGTGCAAAATTGATTCCAGAATCTTCTGAAACTGTCCCTGGGGCAAAAAAAAAAAAAAAGATGTTTTACATTTTGTTTTTTATTATTTTTTATTTTATTTTTGATACTGGGGATTGAATTCAGGGGCATTCGACCACTGAGCCACATCCCCAGCCCTATTTCGTGTTTTATGTAGAGATAGGTTCTCACTGAGTTGCTGAGGCTGGCTTTGAACTTGTGATCCTCCTGTCTCAGCCTCCCAGAGTGCTGGGATTACAGGCGTGTGCCACTGCGCCTGACTTTGTTTTTTTATTTTTATTTTTTAAAGGAGTGATGGTGGCTGTGCTGTCACCTGCAGAATCTGTTAAAACAAAACCTTGTTGTTGCTCAACAGTTGGCCTTACTTTCAACCCGGGTCCTCTTAGGTACTAGCGTCAACCTCTCAGTGAAGCGGAAAGACTTGATTGAGTTTGACAATGAAACCAAAACATATTTATACTTGACTTCCTTCTTTAAATGATTCCTAGACAGGCTGCAGGGAGGAGCCGATGCTGGAGCTCAAGTATTTGCAGTGACAGGGGACTGACTGGCTGTGTGTGTTTCAGCAGGGATTTTTTCGAGTAGCCAGAATGAATTCTGGGTTTGGCAGGTAGTGACGGAGGAGCAAGGGGCTGGAGAGTGGGGGACAGTGGGGAGCAGGTTGTTGAAATGAGAGATTGTGGGGTCCAGGCTGGTTGAGGAAGACTGTGATGCTAAGAATTTAGCAGGCTGGCTAAAGAAAGACAAGAAGGTCTCAATGTCCTTGAAGCCCGGGAGCAGTGGACAGGCTAAGAAATTTGCATTTATGATGCGATGCGCCTCAGAGATGCTAAGAAGTTCCAGGTCTGGCTTGAGTTGAAGTGGGGAGATTTCAAAGTATTGCAGAGTCAAGGAGCTTGAGGGGGGCAGGGTTTTGTTGGGCAGGGCATCCTACAGACACTGAAGTTAGTGTCCAGGGCATCTTAAGTGTCAGTGATGAGGCTGGGGGGAGAGGTAGTCAGATGGCATGGACTTATTTGTTGCTTAGTGTTGGAAGAGGTGATGAGGAAGATGTTCAGCAGAATGTGGAGATGAGAATGATCCAGAGTATAGAGGATCCAAGCTGGTTGCATTCTGTAAAGTGGCTAAGAATGGCAGAGCCATCTGGTGGCATGAGATGCCATTGAGTTTCCAGCTCAGATGATATATGCCCAGGAGCCCCAAAGGCCCCTGGACGCCTCTGTTTTTTGTTTTTTGTTTTTTTAAATCAAAGTCTCACATAGTTTGAACAAACAATTCATTCCAAAAGCAAATGGTGGGTGGGAAGCAGATGCAGGGATTGGGCAGCCACCACAGGGGACCCAATTGCAATCTAGGTGACACACAGTCACACAAGCACCAACAGCCTTAGGGGAAAAAAAAGGTCTTGCTGCTCGTTTCCCTCCCCCTTGTCCACAGTGCCTTTATGTTTCTATGGAATGTGAAAGAAGAGAGCCCCCCCTCCATGGCCCCTGAGCCCAGAGGAGGCGTTCTCCCTGATGGCAATTGCTACTCTAATTTCTCTTGTACTGATTCATCCTATCATGTTTCTCTCAGGAGGAGCCACTGTGTGTGAGACTGTCACCCTGGAATCATGAATACTTCCCAAGTGGAAAGCGTCTTCCTTTGGGGCATGGCTTGGCGGACAGACCCTCTGCTGTCTTCTATTTTTGCAAGACTTGTGGGAGATACTAACCAAGGATCCCCTGCTCCCCATATTCCATGACTTTCCCTGTCCATCTACACAGTGTGTTCTAGAGGAATGGCACACAGAAAATCAGGTGAATGTGTGTTCTTTGGGGAGAATGACTTGGAAATGCCTGAATGACTGGAGCTAGTGTGACTTTACTGTGCGGATGAGCTGATCTCAGTGGGGACTCTCATGGATGATAGGTGATGGATGAGAGCCAAGGCAGGAGGGGTGTGGGGTGGCCTGGGGGATGCCAGCCTTGGTGGTAGGCAGGGATAAGGGATGCCACCTTCTGGAATTTTGCCCCTCTGTATCCAGAACGTTGGTGTCCTACCCACTCAGGGAACAGGTGGGCTCTTGTAGGATTGCTGAGATTGTGTTTGTACCACCAAAGGAGATGAGGTTTAGGGTATCAATGAAGGTTGGCTATAGAACCATCTAGAAGGCTCAGTTTCTTACCCCTCCAATTTGTGGACTGAAATTCTTGCTTCTGGGGACTGTGTAAGGAATTCTAATCAATTCTGGTTTTAGGTTCAATTACATGTCTGCACGCCATATGCATAAGAAATGTGAGAAATAAAGCCACAATCCCTCAAGGCAGTGCTGAAGTCCTGAGAGAATTGGTGAGCAGAGATGATGTTAGTTAGCTTTTTTTGGTCTCTTTGACAATTAATTACCTGGAAAAAAAAACACAACAACTTAGAGGAGAAAAGATTTATATTAGTTCATAGTATCAGACTATGTTTGCTTGGTTGGCTCCATTTTCTTGAGCCTGAGGTGAGGCAGAACATCCTGGCGGAAGGGCTTGGAGGAGGAAAGCCGCTCAGCTCACAGTAGCTGAAAAGCAGAAAAAGGGAACAGAGAGATGGGGTCAGGAAGCGGGTGGAGGACAAGAACTATCCCTCCAGGACGATTAGGTGGTGAAGTCCTTCAACCAGGCTTCACCACCTAATTGCTACCACCTCACTCAGCTATGAATGGATTAATCCATGAATGGATTAATTAGACTTTGGGGGACATTTCAGATCCAAACCATAACACAGGGTTCCAGAAGTCACCGCTGATGTTTAAAACAGTGCTGCTGCGTGGATACACCGATGGACAATTTCCCACCCAGTGGCTCCTCCTGAAAGGAATGTCACAGGATGAATCAGGAAAAGAGAAATTAGAGTAGCAATTACCATGAGAGACAAAGCCTCCTCTGGGCTCAGGGGCTGTCTTGATTTTGCATTCCCTAGAAACCTAAAAGCACACCATTGAGGAGGGGTAAATAATCCCACAGAAGGAAATAAGCAGCAAGTGGGGATTTTTCCTCCCCTGAGGCTGTAGGTCCTGTGGGACTGTGTCACCAGATTACCACGGGGTCCCCTGTGGTGGCTATCCACTGGCTCACTTCCCATCCACCATCTGCTAAGAACGAAGGAGAGATGTTGCTGAGAAGGAGGTGGAAGGAAAGCGGAGAGGAGGGAGTCTCACTCAGGATTTCTTTACAATGTGGCATTCTGAAAAGAACCAGTTTTCACAGGAGAGGGTAGAGCAGGCCATCCACTCTGGATAAGAGTCTGACATCCGGTCAAACCAGTTGGCCTCTTTGGTCACCCCAAATGGCAGCCCTTGGGAGGTATAGCGAGGACCCACTTGTGGGGATTCTTCCAGGCACTAGAACTCTCGAGGGTGGAGCTGGAGGTCAGCGCTCTTGGCCTCAGAAGTGTGGCCCTCATTAGCAGTCTCCCATGGCCCTGGGCGTGGATTGGAATAGTTTAGACATAAATGCCGCGTTCCTGATTGACTTGTTTCCATGAGTCCATACCTATTAGGGATCTGTTGGTAATTATCCGGCTCCACTTCAGCCCCTGGGGGCCTGCATGCAGCAGCAGCCGTAATGAGTGTGAGCAACCTCTCTGGCATAATAAACACCCCTGAATGCGCACAAGGGCACCAGCTCCTGCTCTCCATAGGGCAGCTCCAGCTTCAAGGACGGTGCAGAGACTCACGATCACTGGCAAGCTTTAATTGCTTTTGTAAAACTGCAGATGAGGAGCACACATTGAGGTCCCCCTCTCTCCCAAAGTCTCCATTGAGAAGTGAGCTCTTTATTCATCTTGCTTGTTTGGAAAGTAAGTAGGAGTAGCAATAACAACGTCGTTTAGTGAGTGTTTATTATGCGCTAGGCTCTGAGAAGGATTTTGTGCCAGGTAATTTCATTTAAAACTCACCCGAGCTGGTGAGATCATGGTAGTGTACATCGTCATCCCAGGGACCCAGGAGGCTGAGGCAGGAGGATCACCAATTTTGAGGCCAGCCTCAGCATCCTAATGAGATTCTCTCTCAAAAATAAAAAAAATAAAAAGGTCTGGACATGTAGCTCAGTGGTAAAGCACCCCTGGATTCAATCCCCAGCATCAATAAACAAACAAACTCACCATTACTTCATGAGATAGGGGCTACTATTGCCCCCATTTCACAGGTGAAGAAAGTGAGGCTTAGAAAATGTGATTTGACCAGTGGGTAAAGGATACATCTGGGGCTGGGGCCAGGAATTGGAATACAAGAGGAAACTTTTCATGTTCCTTTTGCTTTCAAGCTTGATGGGGGATGAAAGCTAAGCAGTATATTCTTACTTGGTGTTTTTGTTATACTTTCTGAGGAAGGAAGGAGAAAAAAACCATCAATAACATCTTGTAAATCTGCCTAACAACCCATGTTCATACAAGTTACTGTAAGACCCCAAAAGGTCACGATCCCCCCAAAGTAACAAGAGGTCCTAATAACCATGTATATCATGTCTAGGGAATAAAATGTCTTTTAAGACAAAAGAGACAATATAATTTTTTAAAAGGATGAGAAAGAAGCAACCAGATGGACCAAAGACTGGAAAGATGTATATTACCATCTGAGGGGTAGAATTTTGGGTGACTCCCCCTTTTGTTTGCTATAATGAGCCTATTTTTAATTTAAAATAATCTCTAAAAACAGTTATTTTTAAAAGCTACAATAAACATTTCCTCCTACAAACTCAGCTGTGGAATATAAACCATTTCAAAGAAAGTGGAAATGAAATATAACATCTTCGATTTTGTGGGATAAGCTAAAACTAGATTCAGGAAAAATAATTGTCTTGAATGTTTTAGTCATTAAGCAAGTAACAAATGAAAATAAATGGAAAAAACATTGACCTCAAGCATTAGAAAGAGAAGGACAAGAAAATAAACTCCAGGAAAGCAGGAGAGAGCCCTTAAAAAAAGATAAGTCATGAATCAAACTAGAAAACCTTAGACCAATAAAAATTGATAGCTTCATTTAAGATCTGGGTCTTTAAACAGACCAATGAGCTAAACAAACCTCTAGCAAATTGAGAAAAGGAGCAAAATTCAGAAGAGAAAAGGCATCAAAACCACGGAATTAGAGGGTGTCTTAAAAGAATTATCAAAGGATAGTATTACGAGCAATGCAAATGCATTTGAAAATCTGGGTAAAGCAACTATTTTGCTAGGAAAATGCCAACGAGTAAAATCGAAAGAAGTGGGAAATGTAAATAGACCAGTAGACCTGAAATAAACAGCAAAAATTTTAAACAAACAGAATTTCACTTCTCTGAAAGATGCTGTACTCAGATAATCTGTGGATGAGTTCTTTTAAGTATACCAAGGATAAGAAATGTCCAGACTTGAATAGAGCAGATGAAAAAGAAGAAAAGTTACTTGAATCATTTTATAACCGTAGCGTAACTGAGAGTCAAATCTCCAAAACATCATAGAGAAAGAATAATACCCACCAACCACACACCCTGATGAGTATTGGTTTAAAAACCCCAAATACAACTTCATCCAACTGAGTCTTATCAAATTGATTCTGCTACTGTACTAAACCTGACTCAGTCAATTCTTGCAATATAAGGACCAATGACTATTAGGAATATTATAGAAACATCTAGTCACATTGGCAAATCCAAAACAAAGCCAAGTGATCAGCAGATTTTTTTAAAAGCATGTGATAATAATTAACATTCACTTTTCTTACCAATTCTCGGTAAAATTGGCATAAAAGTGTGGTTCCATAATATGATAACATAATGAGATGATAATAAATAAAATACCAAGGATAAAAGAGATGCCCGTTATGATTTCCACATCATCAACATTTAACACTACTAGTTTTCCAGCAAATATTTTAAAAGATAATAAAAGCTAATCAGAAGGGGACTGAGCAGGTGAGCTTTTGTGGGGCTGCTGGTTCCAACCTAATTTTAAAAATTCAGCATTTGAATTCTAAGAGTTGTGCGTGCTTGTTGAATTAAGTTAAGCCATGGATACCATTCTAACATCCAAAAGAGAATTAATGACCTTTTTGTTTTCTTTGTCCAAGCTAATACTGAATTAGGCACATTTGCCCCTGCTTATATGGAAACATGAGTACATACATAGGTTCCCCTCTCTCTTTAAAAAGTGAAGAATACAAAATATATTTTTCTTTAGCTCACTTTGATCTTTTATTGGCTTATAATGGACAGAGAGTTTTATAGTTGATGCATAATACTCTAAATAATTAAAACTGATGTTCATGAAATATTTGTTCAGTAGTGATAAAGCTAAGTGGCTGGAGGCTGTGAGGGAAAGAGTGGAGAAGGAGTGGACATGAGACTCTCCACTGGTGCTCCAACAATTCAGCTCTGGCCCTGAACATGCATGATCCACAAAGCAAAATAACATCTCTGTGGTTATGTGGATTGCCTTCCTTAGACAGTAAGGAAGTTAGACATCTTTCCTTAGACATCTTTTTTTTTCATATTTTATTTATTTGTTCTATTTAGGCTTACATGTTAACAGAGTGCAATTTGATTCATTGCCTTAGACATCTTTTTGTTCCTTAAGTCAGCCTCTTGAGGGGACTCTCCTTTCCTCTACAAATAGTTTATCAGCACATTCCTCATAACCAAGAGGAATCTTGGTGAATACAATGTTCAGTAACACTTGGGTACCCCAGCAATGCTTTGACTGATGCTATAAATGCTCACAGTAGGAGCTCGGGGGTGGGAGAATGAGCATTCATATCCTGTATGCAATTTGATACACAATCTTTGCATAGCATAATCTGTATGTTGATATGGCATACCACTTGACCAGGAACTTGAACATTAACTAATATACATAAATTCATCAATCACATAAGTCAAATAATTGGAGATATGGGCAAACCTTTCTGAACAAAATGTTGAACACTAACTTATTTATGATACCAAAAGATTGGAAACAATCTAAGCCTTCCTCAACAGGAAATATAATATGATATATTATGGTACATCAATGCAACGGAATACTATGCAGCTGTTAAAAATAATGTTATAGAAGAATATTTATTGTCCCAGGAAAATATTTATAATATTTTGACAATTGGCAGACAGTACAGTGCCTGCCCCCCTCATTCATTCAGTGTATGTACTGGGTACAAAAAGCCATGCACATAGAAGGTACCGGGCACAGGAACATACCAGGAAGCAAAACCACTCCATGTCTTATTCTCAGGTAGCTCACAGTCCAATACAGGGGGATGCATCTTAAGGCAATCTTCACAGGAATGGATGGGAACTCAAAGAAATCAGGTCAACTATTCCCCTGAACCGTGACGACTAGGAAAGTGGGCTTGAGCACCTCCCTCACCCAGGATCTGCTGATCCTCTTCCCAGGAGCCAGGGCAGGTGGACAGGCAGCTCCCAGCCTTTAGCCTCCACACCACAAGTGCCAGAGAAGTGGCAGAGGAAATGGTCTTTCTTTCTTGTCTCAGGGTCAAGGCATGGGTAGAGCTCACTGCCCAGACACAGGAGAAGCAGAACAAGGCTCCCTGCTTACGATGGCTCTTGAGGTCATCCTATGGGGAAAACAGGGATGCTGGAACTAGAAGGGGAAGGAGGCAGGAACTGAACCATGAGAGGGGAAGATCTTAGAGGACTCAAAATCATTTTCAGTTGGGACTAGTTGGACTAGTCAGGACTAGTTCAGACTAGGCCTATTTGTTTCCCATCTCCTCCAGAAAAAATTACAAAATCCAAGTTTTAGCAGGAGTTTGCTTAACACTTACTTCATGTTGTCTTCCTAGTTCCTGCCCATGGTCACCAAGTGTCGCTGCTCAGGTTGTGCACTGCACAAGTTCAGAGCCTCCATTCCTGTGGAGTATAATAAGAATGGTGCTCCTTAGAATGCAATGGGGGGCTTCTACCCTTGTTTTTACATGCATTTTGCATCTCGGAATGAGGGATTTGGATACATAATGTGTAATTTCCCCCAAAAGCCTTATTTAAGCGAGCCAAGGATCACCTGCACCTCCACATATTAGCAGCTCTTATTTTCAGCTGGTGGCATTGTGATTGAGTTTTATTCTCTTCTTTGTGATTTTTTTTTCACATTTTCCAGTTTTTCTGCAATGAACATGTATTCTTTCTTTAATCAGAGACCAGGGGAAAACGACAATAAATGTTACATTAAGAAAGAAGTAAGCAGAGGTGCCCTGAGAGTCTGGCAGGCAGGGGAGCAGAGGCCAGCATTTGCTGGTAAGTGAGAGGCTGGAAGCAGCAATGAGAGCATTTCTAATGAGGCCAAGAGTCCAGGGAATGTGCCAGAAGGGGCTGTGATTACTGTCTGAATCTAACAGCCTTCTTTAGAAATTACTAAGTGCACAGTGTCCTGGGAACACAGGGAGACGGGGAAACCAGCACAAGAGCAGGGTACATCGCCCCAGGAATGAGGATTAAGGGTTGCCTTCCTTTCTCTCTCCCCGTAAGGGGAAGCGAGCTGGGGAGAAGCCTGATTAATTGCCAAGCTGTGGCTAGTGAATAAAAGTTCAATTAGAATGTGCTCGCTAATGAAATCCCAGTACTGGCACAGGGAGCTGGCAGAGAGGGCTCTGTTTTCTCTAAGCACAAACCAGGAAGCTGGCAAGGGTGGGCTGAGGGCCTGGGGAAGGGCAGAGGGCTGCTCCCCCAGGTTCCTCCTGAAGCCCAGGTAGAAACTGTTGGGATATGTAAACTGTAAAGTGCTTCAATTTTGTTTTGTTTTTTTAAATCTGGAAGATGAGCACAATAATACAGTCCTCACGGGGTTATTGTAAGAACTATGTGGTGTGACTTAGATCAAGTTGGTCTCCCTTTCCTTTTTCCTGAACCGATTCAATGTCAAGTACGTAGAGAATGTACCTGCGGGGCGGGGGCAGGCCACTGGGCGGGGCTCTGAGGAATGAGTCATAGCACTATGTTCTTCCCTGTCACCATGATCCCATGACATAAATATATTATAATAACTACGGTTTTTTAAACTTTTTATTTTGAAGCAATTTTAGATAGAAAAGCTAAGAAAATAGCATAGAGCTATCTCATAGGTCCTTGACCCAACTTCTGCTAATGTTAGCATCTTATGGGGCCATAGCAATAGCACACTTTGCAAAACCAGTGTGCTAACCTGGGGACAATTCTGTTCCGTACACTGCACACCTGATTTGAATGTCACCAATGATTTCCTGAACATCCTTCTCCTGCTCCAGGATCCAATCCACTCACAAAGGGATGTGGGGCCTGTGGGTCCAGCTCTTCCAATTAATTTTTTATAAAGAGGATCCAGGAATCTGGATTCTCATGTGCAATAGCCTCATTCTTAAATTTTGGAAACTAATTAAAAGCAATGAGAACAATCCTGCATGGACCAAACAAACATCTTTTTTTTTGTTTTTTTTTTGGCTGAGTGTGGCTCACTTCTGGGCAAAGAGAGCAGAAAGCTGCAAACTGATTGTTCAGTGAAAGAGGAGGAGGAGAAGTCAGCTCCAGTGTCCTAAAGTCTTGCCCCGAAGTCTGTAGAGCAGGACAGAACAGCCCCAAAACCCATAGGGGAGAGCAGGTGGAGCTGGGGGGTCTGCACTTGATTGATTGGTTCAGAGAGGTGAAGAACAGAGAATGCCAGGAGCCCACTCCTTCTTCTTTAATAACGAAGTGCTGATGTTTAGTGGGGCTCCTTGCTACTTGGAATAAAAGACTATCTTCTATCCTCTCTCGCAGCTAGATATGACCATGTGATTAAGTTGCAGCCAATGCAGTGTAAGAGGAAGTGTGTAGAATTTCAAGGAAATGTCCTTTAAGGGGAAGGGCACATCTTTTTTTTCTTCCTCTGACTTCCTGGAATATGGGTGTAATGGCTAAGCATAGGAAGCCATCTCAGAGGTAACAGGCAAAAGATAGTGGTAACAGGAAGAGCCTGGATTCCTGATGACCCTTGGAGTCACCAGACCAGTTCTGGACTTCTCACCTCAAGACTTACTATTGAAGAGAAAAATAAATTTATCTTGTTCAAGTATTTTGAAGTCACTGGTTTTTGTTGTAGGCATGTTGAATGAAAAATGAAGAAAGGCCATTTGGTGTGAGAGGAATCAGAAGGCAAGTTCCATCTAAGATTGTCAGTTTTCCCCAAATGCTCCTTTTACTACCAGACATCAAAATTACCTGTCAGGACAAAGCAGATCCCAAGTCACGATCACGCAGATCCCATGAAGGGAACTCCCAAGTCAGACTCTCTGGAAGTGAGTACCAGAAACCCGCATTTAACTTGTTCCCCAGTGTTTTTTATGCACATTAAAGTTTATGATCTAAAAGAAGGGAATGTTTGGAAGTAAGAAGTAGATTATCAACCATTATCTAGATCCAATTTGCCTAAAATTAAAGTGGAAGGTTATGTGCTACTCCTCCCTTTAGGAGAATTTTAGTAGTCTCACCTTATCTGTGGTTTCACTTTCTGAGACTTTAGTTACCTGTTGCCAGTCACTGTCTGAAAAGATTAAATGGAAAATTCCAGAAATAAACAATTCATAAGTTTTAGATTGTGCTCTGTCGTGAGCAGTGTGAAGAGACCTTGCACTGTCCCACTCCATCTATTCTAAGACTTGAATCATCTCTTTGTCCAGAGTATCCATGTTGTATATGCTATCTGCCCATTAATCACTCAGTTGCTACTTCAGTTTTCAGATCAATTATTGTAGTATGGAAGTGCTTGTGTTCCAGGAAACCCCTTTTTAACTTAATAATGGCCTCAAAGTGATGCAACAATTTGAATATGACAAAACAAAGCTATAAAGTGCTTTTTTTAAGTGAAAAAGTAAAACAATGATAAGATATTTTGAGAGACAGAGATCACATTTACATAACTTTTATTACAGGATATCATTTAATTATTCTCTTTTATTAGTAGTTATTATTGTTAATCTGTCCTTGTCACAGTTTGAGTATGGCTCCCCGATTTCATGTGTTGGAACCACAATGTGGTAGTGTTAAGAGGTGGGACCCAGTGGGAGAGGTTGGAGTCATGGGGAGAAGTCCTCATCAATGGATTTCATGCATTTTTTCAGGACTGGATTAGAGATTGAGAGAATAGGTTATTATAAATGGAGGCTACCCCTAGCATTTGCCTCTTTGCATAAGTCATGTGCCCTTCCCTTTCTGCATGAGCCAAATAAGCAAAAGGCCCACACCAGATGCAGCCACCTGATCTCAGACTTCCCAGCCTGCAGAAGTGTAAGCCAAAATTAACTTCTGTTCTTTATATATCACCCAGTCTCAAGTATTCTGTTATAACAACAGAAAATAGACTAAGATGATTCCTTTGCCTAATTATAAGTTAAACTTTATCTTACAGATGTGTGTATAGTATATACAGGGTTTGATACTATAGGTGGTTTTAGGCATCCACTGGGGGTATTGGAATGTGTCCCTTGCGGCTAAAGAGAGGACTACTGTATACTACCTGCCTTATTGAGCTCAGGCAAAGCAATGAAATTTGCTTTGGACAATGTGAAGTATCACTTCTAAGCAGACTTAAAGTTAGCACCATGTTTACTATCTCTCAATAATATTCCAGTATGATTAACCAGGATCCTCGCACAAAGATAACATGGAGCAGAGACCCAGTCAACCTGCACTGAAAATGTGGAGTAAGCAATAAATAACCTTTGCTGTGTTCAGCTGCTGAGATGTGGGTGTTGTTATGTCAGCAGAACCTAACCCATTCTGACTGACACCAGTTCATTTATCTAAAGCCAGTTCACCTGGTTGCCTGTTCATATAAATATAAGATTACGTTTCTCAGTTTCCCTAAGGGAACTTTTTAACTAAATTTTTTATTTATCTGAAACATACTCCATATTTGTACCATTTTATTCTTGTGGATGTCTTTTTTCCTTTTCTATCTGCTGAATAACCTTTTTTGAATGTGCCTATTTCTTCCAGTAAATATTTTTAGACCCTTAGCATTTTGAACAGGATTTACCAAATTCATCCATATTAATTATTTTTGTCTCCTTTTTGATTTGGGGGTTTCTGTTCTGCACTGTGCATGCTCAAGTATACTTCATGGGCTGAACCAAATTAATATGTTGTCAGTGTTCCCTCCTGTTGAAGAAGACATTGGCGCTTTGACAGCCAGGATGAAGGCAGGAGATAGATGGGTTTAGAATCGTATTGAATTTCACTCTATTTTATTTTCAAGATATTTAATTCATAAAGTAATTCTGGGATGATGAGACACAATGGTTCATATAATATGACTACCAAATATATTTATTACTAAATTACAGAACCGTGGAGAAAAGGTCTCTAGACAAGCTGGCAAAAAGCCGTTCAAGTGTTTGAACATTCATTCAATCAACACATATTTATGCCTCAAATACACCAGAGGTTCAAGGGATAAGATGGATGACTGTTCTTGTCAAGGGTCCATGACAGCAAATGGGAGCCAGTGGGGTAGTGGGTAGATATAAACTTTGAGGCTAAGAGGATGACTGAGTGATTTCCTTCATCCTCCTTTCCCCCGGGGCCTCAGTTTTCCCATCTGTAAGATGAGGATGATCGTCATTCCCACAGGTTGCGTGACAAATGAATGAAATCATATATTAAGTGATGCAGAATTGGCAGACAGGAAATCCTTAGAGTGTGGTCGCCTTTCTGGTGTTAGACAAATGATCCAACAGGGTGAAGAAGCAGAGGGCTTTTTTTGTTGTTGTTGTTGTTGTTTGTTTGTTGAGAACAATGTCACGGTGGAGGAAAGCAGAGAAAGAAAGAAAGATGCATGGCAGGAGGAGGAAAAGCATTGTTTGTTTAGTCTGAGAAGTACACCTGCTGTCAGAGAGAGAATGAAAAACCACTGAAGACTCGCGAGAGATGGGACAATAGGTGGGGCTAAAATCTTGGAAACCCCGGGTTGGTGTGGAAGGAGAGGTCCATTTTCCAAGGCAGAGAGGAAGCCTAGAGTGACATCAGGAAGATGCCTAGGAATCTGGAGGCAGAGAGGCGGAAGCTGAGGCTCCCAGTTGCCAGGGACCTCTTGGGAGGAGGAGGGGGTTTCTGGGGCCACTTGAAACTGTTGGGGAAAGTAGCTAAGTGGGGGTAGATCTGGACTAATCCTTTCCCTCCATCCTGTTCATGGGAAAACAGCTGGTAATAGACCAATGGGATGACATGGAGCAGTCATAAGCTCCGATGACTGACGTGTCATCCTCTCCTACCCTAGTTTTTTTTTTTTTTTTTTTTTTCCTAACAGCCCCAGCCTCCATAAAGAGAAATCACAAGATTCCAACCCAAGAGCATGCATGTGTTGCCCCAAGCCTCCTAGGAACCTAAAAGCACATTCTACCCTGAGTGACCATAGTGGAAGGAGAATCTGGTCAGGTCTCTGATTGCTAAGCGCTTTAGTTACCTGCCACTTGTCACTTGCTTGAGAAGGATCAAAGGAGCCAAGCAGCTGGGGAGACCAATCATGAGCTGGCCCTGCTCCCTCACCTGCTGCGTCTCACCTCTTGTCCCCAGAGGGGGCTCAAGCTATACTTGCATAACTTTGCATAAGACAGAGGCAACCTCGGAAGGTCCATTTCAAAGGATGGAGGTGGAGGTAAAATGAGAACATGGAAGCCACCCATTGGTCTCTCTGGCTTTACATGTCAGTCATCTTGGAGCTTGGTTCCTCTGAGCCTGCGCTCATCTGTGGGTCTTCTTTCACGCTGTTCCTTCAGCCAGGAACACATTTCTTGACTCTTCTTGTCCTGGTTAATTTCTACTCATCCTTCAGATCTTAACTCAGGTGGCCCCTCCTCCAGGCAGCCCTCTTTCCTTCCTTCGTTTTCTTGTATTATAATTGCCTGTTTAAATTACTGTGTTCACTGCTAAACGGTAGGCATCTTGTGTCCCGCAGCCTCCAGCCCGGTTCCGTGCTCCTGGCACCCAGCAAAAATCAACAGATGCTTATGGAATGAATGGATTCGACGGTGGCCCCAAGAAACAAGGAGCAACTCTTCCTGTAGGTGGCGCTAGTTGATTAGGCAGATCGGAATGGGAAGGACCCTATGTTTTAAGGAACTTTGTCGTGGCTGGGGATGGCCTCATCTTTACCAAAAGGAGGGTGCTGTGGAGTCGCCCTGTGATTAAATTAAGGGCACTGGCTTTGGAGTTGGACTGAGTTTAAATCCAGGCTTTGCTTCTTACCAGCTGGGAAACCTAGAGAAGTCACTTACCATCCTCTGATCTTGGGTGTTCTCTCCTGAGCAATGGGCGTGAAAATAAGAGGACCATCCATTTGGAAGGGGGAGTGAGGCGCGTCCGCGTGCCGGGCACAGAGCAGGGGCGTGGGCAGTTCAGGGATGATCAGGAGGACAGTGAGGGCTGGTCTTGGTCCCATCTTCCCGCCCCAAGCCTCCCCTGACTGCACCGAGCCGGCGGCAGAGGTTTCCGGGGTTGGGAGCCCGACTGGGGGCTGGAAAGCAGGCGCTGTGCTGCGGGCGCATGGCTTCCGCCGCTCGCCGCCTCCTCCGATGCACGCCGCGCTGCGGCTCACAAAGTGGCCCTGTAAATGGTTTTTATAGCGATATAAAAGCGCCAGCGGGCGGCTGGGCTCCTCCGCGGTGACCTCCGAGTCGGTGGTAAATTGCATCTCTTGGCAGAGGCGGCTGAGGGAAGCGCCAGGATCAATAACTGAGCCCTTGCCCCGCCGAGGGCAGCTCTCGAGCGCTGGGCGGCGCAGCTGGGGACAGATTGCTGGCACTGCCTTGCCGCGTACCATGCGGGGCAAGGCGGAGACAGGGGGCTCGGGCTAAGGCACCACACGTGCTTGCAGGATTGAAGCTTGGCTATGATGAGGCGGGGAAGGGACAGGGACTCTGCCTGGGTTCCCTGGGCCGTAGAAACTCTTGTGGTTGATGGAAGTGTTTGGGGTGCTGGGATCGGCATAAGTGGAACTCGGATCTTGGAACTGATGGAGGTGGGGGCTGTAACCCTAGCCAGAAGCAGTCCTCAATACCCACTTTCTGCCCAGGAGCCAGGCAGGAGCTGGTGTCACCCTAGGGGGCCGTCACAATAAAACAGTGATTGCTAGCAATGAGCCCTGGACTCCACAAACAGAACTCTTACTAACTGTGAGTTTAGGGAAATTGCTTTTTGGGCCTCAGTTTCCTCATCTGTGAAGTGGAATTAGAAATTAACTTCCTCAAGTTGTTACTGTTACAGGATTTGCACATATGGTTCATTGCCTCTTCCGCAACTGCAGACGTGACTAATGGATGCAGCAGTCATTCCTGTGAAGTCTAGAGAGACTCAGCATGGTACTCCCAACTGGCTGATCAGAGCTAGTGCTCAGGATGAAACCTACAGGCCATGACTGGCCTTGGGTCTTGCCATATCCAGGGCTTCAAGCTACATCACAATTATACCTTTTTAGCCTCATTAAGGAGGAGCCTGCAATTATTCCACATAAGAATGCTCAGGTTTTCATTGTACTAGAGAAATGTGTGTGAGCCAATATATTTATAAATAAACGTACAGCCAATGCATTTATAAAAAAAAATGTGTGTAGTCTCTCAGCCTTTTTTTCAGAGGAAGATAACATATGAGGGGGCATTTCCTCAGCAGAATCTAATAAACTCAACATCATCAGATATTTACATAAATCTTTCCCAGCTCAAGAGACTGCCTGGTTAGAAATCTAAGCTGAGTTGGCAACTAGAGAACGTGAACACTCATCTTTCTAGATAGTTCCAAGGCCAGGTAACAACAAATTGGTTCTTAGTATTTGATAGGAATTAAGTGTTTTACAAGTTTTTTTAAGAGCAAAGGCTGAAGGGAGGGATTATAATCATAAAGATGTGGGAGTGAAACAGATGGGCCCTTGATTTTTACTTTGTGTGGGGGCCAGCAGGGGTCTTTTGTGATCAGTGAATTTCTCCAGATTAGGGACAATGTTTTCATTATACTTAGTTCCTTTTTTTCTTCTCCACCCCAACAACCTGCAATTTAACATGACCTGCTGTCTCTACCTCTGAAATATACTTTGTGCTACAGTTTGAATGTTTGTGTCCCAGAATTCATGTGCTGGGAACTTAATCCTCAAATCATGGTAATAGTGTTTAGAAATGGTGCCTTTGGAAGGCAATTAGGATTAGATGAAGTCATGAGGGTAGGTCTACCTACCTGCAACCCCTGGATGGCATTAGTGGCTTTATACAAAGAAAAAGGGAGGCTCAAGTGGGCATGTTTGTTCTGTCTGGCCACATGATGCCCTCTACTGTGTGATGATGTAGCAGAAAGGTCCTCACAGAGGCTGGCACCATGCTCTTGGACTTCCTGGCCTCCAGAACTGTAAGCTAAGTATGTTCATCAGCTTTTCATCACTGTGACCAAAATACCTGACTAGAACAACTTAGAGGAGAAAAGCTTATTTGGGGCCCATAGTTTCAGAGGTTCAGTCAATGGTTAACTGACTACGTTGCTTTGGGTCTGAGATGAGGTAGAACATCATGGTGGATGGGCATGGCAGAGGAAAGCTTTCAGCTCATGGCAGCCAGGCAGCAGAGAGAGCAAGCAAGGAGCCAAGGACAAGATATAGTCCGAGCGATTGTACCAGGCATCAGCCTCTTCCCTGGACCACCTCACATGGTCCAGCACAAACAAGCTGATCTGGTGAGGAGCTGGCAAGTGAATAACTCATTTCTTGGTTGAAATGAGCCCAAATGTATGGGCTTAGGTGTGTCCCTGAAAGGACACACTGTGTGGGTGGGTAGAACGTGTAGTCAGCACTTCTTAAATGCTACTGCCTGGATACTATTGTGAAATGCTAGTTTATATTTCCTTCCTTTTCCTTCCATGCAGGTGGATGGCTGGCTTGGCGTTTGATTGCCTTAAGGATGGGTTGTCTCCTCTGAGATTTCTGTCATTATTGCTGATAACTCAAATGTGTGGAGGATAAGTTTGTGAGAGGATGCAGAGTGACTTGGAAGTCTCAGAGATGACAGAAATTGGCTTCTCTCAGACCAAGAAAAAGGGATACCCCTAACCCCTGCAGGGCTAGGTAGGGTAGAGGAGAGAGCCAGTAGGTTCCCAGAGCAGAGGTGAGGCAGAAAGACCCCAGGGACAAATGGATATGTGGTGTGTCCATGGCCATGAGACCACAGAGACCTGGGTCTCCTGTCTCACCAGTGAGTCCTGTGAGCCACACCATGTGAAGCATTAGGAAGAACCCAGAGTTGAAAGTACCACACAGACGGAGGAGCGAACTCTCAGGGGCAATTGGTACCAGAGATCCTGCACTCTGTGACTGAGCACTGCAGACGAGCCCGTACCCTTGGCAGTACAGCCTGGTTGAGCTGAGGGACACCCTAAGAAACCCAGGTGGAAATTCCTGCTAGCTCTGTGAGGCTGATTCTTTAAAAATAAGATGTGACCGTTCTTGCATCCCTGGCTTTTGGGATAGAGATTCACATCCGCTCTATCTGTATTATTGGTGGGCTGAGAAGTGAACGAGAGAGGAAATGACCTGTGATGGATTTCCAGTTGGCCAAAGGAATGGCTGAGCCTGTTTTCTGGAACCTTGGTTTCCGGGGTGTCCTTGAGAGTTTCAGGGGAATGGCTTCCCCTGGGCTTCTGTGTTCACAGTTAGGAAAACAATCCACGCCTGATGGTGCCATAAGCATGTCACACCTTCTCTTTTGTGTAAATAATACCTAATAAAGTGAGGTGTGAGCCTGCTGTTGCAGAGAACACTCAGCTGTTAAACGCTTTCCTTTCCACTCCATTGACTTTCCCTATTTATAGCTATTTCAGCAGAGTGTTCAGTGTCAGATGCCTTTCCTGCCAACTGCTTCTCTCCTCATCTTAATTCTGAAGGGCACTTGCCCAGGACCACTGGGTCCCTATGGTACTGGCCTCTGTTGGGGCCAGAAGTCAGTAGAGAAAATGCAGAGGGTGGAAGGATCTTCTTTCTCTTCCTCTCCAGACTTGGCCCAGATGCACCTTTGCAAGTGGCGGCAGGAATAATTCTCTGACCTGGGTTTACCTGGTCAGAGGCAAGGGGCATCTAGTGAGAGGAGAGGATTAAAGAATCTGAGTCAAGAGGAGGATTTTTGTCTTCAAAAAAGGATAATGGCTGTGGGAAAAACAACGAATGTAAAGACACCAATTAGGATGAGGATATTTGCCTCTTATACAAACTATTAACACTATTAGTAATAATAATAATGCTTGGTAGTTAATCTTTATGAAGTTGCTTCCTATGTGCTAATCACTGTACTAACTTAAATGCCTTATCCATTTAACCTCATCCCAACTCCATGGGGAGAGTGGACAGTATTAATCAGAGGGGAGTCGCTCATGGGAGTAGTAAGATCTTGTGGCTGGTGAGTAGAAGTAAATGAATTATGTGAGCAATAATTCAGGCAGAACTGTGGAGTGTTATTTATTCTTCAATCCCAAGAGTGGATTCTAGTCCAATAGGACTCATGACTTAGTAGAGACTGAATCTGCACAGGTACCACTTCTGGTTGCTCTGGTAATGGGACCCTCACTTTAGGACAATAACATTATAATTGGAAAATGCAAATAAATGAAATAAACAGTCATTAGAGAAGGAGCTGTGTGTGGCCTGGTTAGTGCTGCCTTGGGGGAAAGGAGACATAGGTGAGGGCAGGAGGGAGTCCGCCTGTGCCTGTATGAAAGTTACCTTGAGAGGGGGCAGGGCCTGCACCTGCGGCATCTCCCACTGTTTGGTGAGAAGTGGAATGGACTGTAAATCATGCAATTGCTTTCTCCTCCCGCCACTAGCACAGCCCCCTAGAGAAACAGTTTCCTGGGGAAAATAATGAAAGAGCACCTTCATGGTCATCTGTGGCTTTGTGCTTGGCTTTGGATACTGGGGTAGTGGCTGCTCTGGGATCTGAGATGGATAGCATCACCAGACCAGTAAGGGTTGATGATCTGCTGCTTAGATCTTCTCTTGTCCTTACTAACACCAGAGAGCAGGGCATACCCCAAAGGGCTATGGGAGTAGGGTGGGGTTCAGCAGTTCTTACTTGGGGGAGGGGTACTGAGGATTTAGCTTAGGGGTGTTTTACCACTGAGCCGCATGCCCAGCCCTTTTTATTTATTTATTTTTAGAATTTTGAAACAGGTCCTCTCTAAGTTGCTTAGGGCCTTGCTAAATTGATGTGGCTGGCCTCAAACTTGTGATGCTCCTATCTGAGCCTCCTGAGCCACTGGGATTATAGGTGTGCACCAGTTCTTACTATTGACATTACTTTCTAGAAAAGGAAACAGAGGTTCAGAAACGCTAAGCAATACATGTGGGGCTTGAACCCAAATATTGGGCTCTAGTCCAAGCATGTCATTCTCTCTAGTCTTTTATCTGCCTTTGCAAAACTAAGGAGACTCAGAAAACAGTCCAGGATAGCCCTGATCGGCAGACCGGCTCAGCCAACCCAGGACCTCTTAGCAATAAGAAATGTTCATTTTGATATGTCACTGACGTTTTATGACTGTCCATTACACAGCACTATTGTGGCAAGAGCTAACTAGTACAAAAGGCTATGGAGACTCCATCCTGAAAAGATGTACAATAGAGTATCAGAGAGCAGGAAGGCAAAGTAGATTTGGTGGATTATAAGGACTCTAAAATCTGGAACCCTCTGAGGATTGTGCATGGATAGCAATGAATAGAGAAAAGTAGATATTCTCTAATACCACCCTCCTCAGAGACGTTACCCTTGGAGAAGGACAAAGGAAACCGATATTCCATGCCAGGGAGTTGAGATTCATTTTTCTATTTTCTCCTTTGAGCCAAGGGAGGGGAAGGAACATGCCCAAGGCCACGTAGTGGAACAGTAGCCGTGTAGGGATTCTCATCCAGGTCTGACAGACTCCAAGGACCACCTTCTTCTAAACTGTGCCTTCCAGCTAGTTATAGGGCACCCATTTATTATGCTGGCCCTGTGTTGAGCTCGAGATTTCCTAGTTGAGTGGAAGATAGTCTCTGTCCCCAAAGAATTCAAAGTCCATGTGAGATAAAGTGCTTTGAGTGTCAGGAGACAAGTCTGCTTGGAGTGCAGTCCCTGCCCAGTGGAGAAGTTCTAGATGAGAGGGTTCTGGATCCAGGTAGTGATTAATGGACAGTGGTTTTCATAATTCAATGCTTTGGACTCCCCTCATCTTGAAATAGGCTTGGGATCTGGGTTTTGGGTAAGACTGAATTCTAGGTCAGATTCCCATTGAGTTCTCAGCTTGATTGTGCTCTAGGATGGTGTCTGGAGAAAGGGCTGGGGTTCGAGTTGGATTATACTCTGGTTTATGTCTGAATTGTCAGATCCTCGCCTAGATTTAGATTAGGCTAGGCTCAGGATTAAATATTGCACTACGTCAGTGCTTGGCTTTGGGTGCTGGGGTCTTGGCAGAGCTGGGACATGAGATGATTAAGGCAGGTGGACTCAAGGACACCGTCAGTTGTAACGTCCCAGCCAGCTTCTCTCTGGTTGCCCTTTCTTTCGTTCAATCTGCACATGACACTTATCTGGGAAGTCTCTCTCAGCCTCATCGGAAGAAGGCCATAGTTTCTCCTTCACCCAGGAGTGAAAATAGAAAATCGTGTTTTGTATGGTTTCTGAATCTATTTACCACTTCCCCCAACAATGACACCACTTCCCCAACACTGGTTGGTGAATCCTGTGTTAATCTTATGTCTAAGGACAGATTCTGACTGCAGAATCTTTTCTAAAGGCTCAAGGTCACAGGGTGGAAAGAGCCAGGGACTTCCTTTGACCACCTTCTGAATTAACTGGGGACCACCAGGCTATGAGACATGGGGTTCAGTATGTGCAAAGTGAGCTGAGCAAACCTGAACACTTGAGATGGGTTTTGGGACCAGATTATTTGGGGCGAGGGGAATGTAGTAAGGAGTTCCTCGTCATAAAAATTGGTTCCTATCCTATTCTTGCAGAATCCAAGCCAGTGACTGGCTATCTACCTACACCCACTGAAAAAAATCCCTAGAGCCAGAAACAGGTTTATAGGAGTAAATTTCAAGATTCTGGGCTTAGAGAACCCAGCAGTGACAGAGTGAGGCCACAGCTAGAAGCCACACTGAGAGAAGATACAGGAGCAAGGAGATGGGAAATTTAATGATCGCATTAAAAAATTAAACAGCAGGCCTCAGTGGTTGTCACTTTCCATCCGCTGAGATTCACAACACTTGACATCCAATTATAATTGTGGGTTCCTATAAAACAGCCCATTAACTGCAACTATAAATTATTATTGCTTATGTGGAGTAGGCTACTGGCTTAGCACCTGATAGCGAGGATTATGGAAATTATTAACAAGCAACAGTGTCTCTCGGAGTCCTCCTGCTCTGTATAGACCCTGGAGGAATGAAGACAGCTGCTTTGGTGTTCACGCTGCCTGTTCTGTCTGGGATTATAGCTTCCTTTATGTCTCATGGGGGGAGGCTTCTTTCTCAACTGCTCCTCAAATTTCCCACCTAGTCACCTTCCAGAGATAGAAGGCACTGGCTGTACCTGAGGGCCTGGTGTACATGTGTACATGTATGGGCACACATACATACACACAAACGCAGAGTCAGACGTTTTTAATTGTTCATATCTGCTGAGTGCTTTCCATGTACTTGGCAAAAGCCAATGTTCTTTATTTCATCTTTGTTATGGTTGGGATCTGGAATGTTTCTCCCAAAGATCATGGGTAGGAAGCATGGTCCCCAATGCAGCCAGGTTCACAGGTGGGGCTTTAAGGCAATGATTGAGTTATAAGAACTCTGACCTCATCAGTGGATTGATCCATTGGATGGATTAATCATTTGAATGGACTACTGGCTGTAATCATAGGCAGGTAGGTGTGGCTGAAGGAAGTAGGTCAACTGGGCATTTGCCCCTGGGGATGATATCTTGTCCCTGGCTCCTCCCCGCCCCCTCTCTCTTTGTTTTATGGCAGCTTAGCTGAGCAGTTTTCCTATGCCAGGCCCTTTCTTCATGATGTTATGTCTTGGAGCTAACTGACCAGGGCATGAATCTTCTGAAACCATGAGCCCAAGTAGATCTTTCTTCCTCCAAGTTGGTCCTGTCGAGTACTTTGGTCACTGCAGTGAAAAGCTGACTAATACCATCTTCATATCACTTTATGGAATGATGGTAGC